>WFMF01000969.1:0-21102 GCA_011033025.1 Beroe forskalii | reverse complement strand
TAATTTTTAATTGATATCAATGATCTTTTGTAATAGAGTAATAGCTCTACTTTTTCGCTAATTTTCTCACTTTTTTGGACAATATTGCAATGCAAAAGGGAACTGTTCATGAGTTCAACTTTGTCGTGTCTCACTGTGAATGGGGTGAACATGAACACAGTTTTCCTCTAGTACTCCCTCTGTAGGTCGAGTAAGAAAGATAATATTTGTTCTAGAACATACTATTGTAGAATTATTCTAGAAGTATATGTTAATTAAACATGTTATCTCCTCCACGGACTGTCATCGCGTGGTCCAGAAGAAGGAGACGTGAACAGTTAAAACAATTGATAAACTTCACGTGACCACGCATGCGAAGTTATACGCATGTTATGTCGAAGGCGTATTATATACTTCACCCACAGGCCCATTTGACATTGGCCAATCAGTGCACGAGTTGACTGTACACTCGCGCGCTGATTGGTTAATGGCTTATGACGATTACAGGGTGCCACGGGTAAACTAATATACGCAGAGGACATTGTAAATTATGCGGGCAGCATTAATAACCTCACAACTGCTTGTGTGCCTATGTCCTGCTTACAATAGAGGCAGGAGAATTATCGAGTTGATGAAAGGGTAATATTATTTTATTATTAACAAAGAATTATGTGCAGAGTCATTATTCCTGCCATTTCAAAGGAGAAATATAACGAAAATTAGTGGAAATTAAGTTTTAAATTAGTGCCCAACATATAACCGAAAGTCAAAGAAATAGCTTTAAATCAGTTGAAAGTTAACTTGTAAATGGTTTAAACCATTCCAGCGATAGGGGGGCAATCACCTCATACAGCAATATTCATCTCTCGACACTAATAAATAATAAGGCCCATAACCAGGTTTTTTTTTCCGGGTAGAGCCCTGCATGGCAGGGAAATTTGGTGCAGCCCTCTGAGATATTTTGAAATATCTGCTCTAAAGTTACGACTGTTTTGGGGTCAAAATATATCAAGTTTATCATTCATGATCATGCGTTGGTTTACACACAGAGTATCATCGCAACACGAAAATTACGATATCCTTCCAATTTCCATAGGAGAGCAAAATTTCGGGAGGCTCTCTTTTTTTCCGAGGGGGCCGCAGCCCCCATGGCGCTCCCCCTGATACGGGCCTGACTTCATCTTGTAATAATCTCCACACAACGTTCAGGGCTTTTTGATAAGGAATTATTATTAGGGTTAGGAAAGTCAAATGTCATGAAGTGAAAAGTCGTACGATTGCATAAATAATGACGATAATAATACCTTGATAAGCAGCAATAGCAGTCAGGGACGTATCATCGTCTGTCTGAAATGAAGGAGCAAATCCAAGTAGCAACTCCGTTAGGGCCAGGTCGGACTCTTTAACTGCACTGTGGAGTAACGACTCCCCTGGGGTTCTGATTCAACAATCAGGAGGGAGTGGGCGGGGGAGTGGAGGGGGAATAGGGAAAGGGGAGTAGTTGAAAGAAGTGGGAAAAGAGAAAAGGGAATAGTTGAAGGGAGTGAAGTTATTTGAAAATAAGTCAGAGAGATCGGGAAGGAGATGAATAGGAGATGCTACAGCTGGAGGGGAAGTTCAGGGCGGGAATGATCGTTTAGTGGGAGTGAGAGGAATAACAGAAGAAGGTCCCTGAGTGGGGTAGGAGGGAATAGTGGGAGCAGCAAGAAGAGTGTGATAAAAGGATGCCCAGTGCCCAAGTCCCAAAATAGTTCAAAAAAGTATAGGGATTCATCCAATAAAGCAATAATACCCTTTGGGTTCTTCTGGTTGACATCAGCCCCGTTGAGGAGTAAGAGTTGGGTTAGGTCCAGGATCCCATGCTTGACAAAGAGCTGGATTGGAGTTACTCCTTTGCAGTTAGGTCTGTCCAGGTTAGACGTGTGTTCCATGAGCACCAGGATGATTTCTTGCTGCAGGAATTGGGATTACATTAATTAAACATGAAATGTAAGGAATACTAACATCTCACTTGGAGGGATGTGCATGTAACGTCTGAGCCGTTCGAGAGCATTGCATGGCTCTCAAAAGTGATAGCTCGAGTGTATTATGAAATATAACGCCCGGACTGGGTGAGGACTGGGTTCCTCTTTACAAGGAGCTTGCCGGTAATCAGATAATAAAATACGTGCATATCCAGACTTAAAAGCTCAGGAAACTTTATAAGGAACTTAGCAAAACTTCAGGCCTGTTTAAAACTAACATAAAGAAGGTAACATTTCTGCACGTACAACTTTTAACATTTTGTCGCGACTGTCTAATTAGAAGTAGGCTAGGAAGGCCCTAAAGGGATTCGGAAAGACTCCACGCATCTCACCAAAGCTTCCCTCTCCTCTTCACTCAATCAGTAAAACTCACCAAAGCTTCCCTCTTTTCTTCACTTCCACAGTACAACTCACCAAAGCTTCCCTCTCTTCTTCACTCCCACACAACTCACCAAAGCTTCCCTCTCCTCTTCACTCCCACAGTACAACTCACCAAAGCTTCCCTCTCCTCTTCACTTCCACAGTACAACTCACCAAAGCTTCCCTCTTGTCTTCACTCACACAGCACAACTCACCAAAGCTTCCCTCTCCTCTTCACTCCCACAGTACAACTCACCAAAGCCTCGCCTCCTCTTCACTCCCACAGTACAACTCACCAAAGCTTCCCTCTCCTCTTCACTCCCACAGTACAACTCACCAAAGCTTCCCTCTCCTCTTCACTCCCACAGTACAACTCACCAAAGCCTCCCTCTCCTCTTCACTCCCACAGTACAACTCACCAAAGCTTCCCTCTCCTCTTCACTCCCACAGTACAGGGGTACAACTCACCAAAGCTTCCCTCTCCTCTTCACTTCCACAGTACAACTCACCAAAGCCTCCCTCTCCTCTTCACTTCCACAGTACAACTCACCAAAGCTTCCCTCTCCTCTTCACTCCCACAGTACAGGGCACAGGCAGTGAAAAGAGCTGTTTCTTTGAAGTAGTTCACCACGTCAGTATCTACTCCCAGTTGGCAGAGGAAAAGCAGCATTTCCTTGTTTTTACGGTTTATGCTCCACAGCAGAGGTGTCCTGCCTGCAAGGGGAACTTTATCAGGGAATTTGCAGGTATTTACAAATGCATTAACATCCTACAATCAGACAAGAAAATAGGTCAATTCCAGAGAATACAAATCTTTTAAATCTTTATAACGTAACGTTTTCGTATAAAGGTATAACATTTCAATTCATCAGAGGATGGGAACTATTTCGGGAGAAGATGGGAAGACGTCAAGACGATTGTGTTCAAGAAATTGTACAATCTACAATGGATGAAAATCATGGGAACAATGTATAAGAACTATCGGACACAAACCAAGTTTATCCTTTTTGTTGAGATTTGTTTCAACTTTCGTAGACAGCAACTTCAAGACCTGTCAGGGTGATGGTATAAAAAATGGGACAATATTTTCGTGCTGCAGAATGATAGTTTTATATGTCAGACCTAAAATTAAAGGAAAAATTATAGAATTTAGCCATACGAACCTCTAAGTTGTTTGACTTGGCAGCGATGTGAACTGCTGTCTGTCCGTTGTTGTCTGTAACGGAGGAACTAGCACCGTTCTCCAGCAGCAGCTCCACCAAATCAAGAAATCCCTGTTTTATCGCAATGTGGAGACACGTCTTACCGTACTGGTTGACGATGTTCACGTCACTGGGAGTTAGATGAAGTTAAGACAAGCGGAAGAGGTTAAACTTTCGGGGAAGAGCTATGTGAACTGTGAAGGTTTCACAATCCGTGGATAGGAGAGATGAGTTATAGAAATCTATATCTCTCTGTTTTGAATTGAAAAACCTGAAGGGCACCACAAAGGGCTTCTAATAATATATTCTTAAATTAAGTTCATCAATCTTCACTATCGCACGGGGACAAAAATCGTGAAAAAATGTGCCCAGGTCAGTTGTCACGTCCAAATTTTGTGAGATCGCACGGCGGAATATTTCACGCCGGTATAGAAATGATCAAAACGTACGGCGACAGCTTTTCAATGCATTTCACGGAGACAAAATTACACCAAATCGCACGACGTAGTTTGTCACCAAAATTGATATGTTTCGCGAAAACGCACGGCGTAACAAAAATAACCGTGCAATTTGTCACGTCCTAGATCTCGGAATCACGGAAATATTATTTTTCACCAAAACGCACGGCGGATAAAATGGCATGTTTGATAGCTCAATGGCAGAGCATTCGAAATGTCTTCAGCTTCAGGAGGTTGTGGGTTCAAATCCCGCTCAGGTCCACATACTGATATTTGTGCTCAGGTTGAAAGCAACAGGTCGAAAAGTAGGTCGAAAAGTAGGTAAAAAGAGCTCAATTCATCTGAGCTTTTGCAGATCATGCTTTCAATCTTCAAGAGAGGAAAAGATAGTTCCTGTTGTGAAAACCATCCAGACTAGCACAGTAAAATTCTATGTCCTTTCGACCTTCTTTTTCGACCTACTTTTCAACCTGTTGTTTTGGTATGAGTACACATATGCGTTGAACAGCTCACTGAGTTTATGACTGCAGGCCGCTGTAGTACTGAAATAGGTGAAGCGCCCTGAATAAACCCTTCAAATCAGTGCACCCAGTACAGTCAGCAGTCTGGTAGGAGTCAGTGACCAGTCAGCAACCTGGCATGAGCATCAAAATGTATCTATCGATGACCAGTCAGCAGTATGGTACGAGACAGTGCCCAGTGAGCATTTTCAGTCAAGCTGTCAATTCAAAACTGCATACATCATGCCAGTGAACAGCCAAGTTGAAACAAATTTCTAATACCATCGCAAAATGGAAACACTAAGTCAGTGCCGGCTTGCAAAACAACGAGGGTCATGGTAGTTCCCTTCCCATCTTAAAATGTCCGATCTTAAAATGTGACTTCGAATCATACATCATCATCATGACCATACACAGCAATGCAATCATTCGATACGCAGAATTAAAAAAGCAAAATGTACTGCAACTGCAAAACAGTATAAATCGTGTAGCACACAGGGCTCGAAGGGGCTTGCAAAGCCTATGTAGAGGACGGAAATTTTTAAGGAATCGAATCAAAGCATGGATCAATCTCAAAGGTATTGCAATCGAAAGATTATTGGCTAAAAATGTGCTGAGATGAAACACTAGCAATTTTCGAAACGTACAAACGATAATTGGAAAACAAACAAAGGAGAAATTAATGAATTAATCTTGGTAGCATGTCACTTTGTGAAACGCCTCAGTTACAACAGAACTTGGAAAGAGATACAAAATGATGAAAGGAAATGGCTAAAAATGAGCGAATTTACATTTGGTGAAACTCTTTTTTGCAGCACAGTAATAATAATAATAATAAACAAATGAGAATGACGTAATTACTATGGTTGAATATGGTATGTCAATGACTTAAAGTGCCTATTTTACATTTCTCACGGGACAGTAATTGCACGATGTACCAAACTACAAACCGGTAATTAGGCGACATTTATCGTCCGCTCCTCCGTGTGTGAGAAAAAGTAATACACCATTGTTACTAATGATAATGACGTATTGCTCTCACTCACTCTCAGTTATTGCTATTTCCGAAGAATGTGTTACCATGGCAACATGGCAATGCAACTGATCAAAACAAATCAAATGCAAATTCCACACTTTATTTCATGATATTGTATTTCATTCTCTCGTTTTTGGTTTTGTATCTTTTTACATATCTTTCTTGCATATTATGATTTTAACTTTCTCGAAATGATTGCTTTTACAGAGTTGGGGCTGCTGCTATCACTGCTTTCACTGCAGTTCACTGTTTTCTCTGCTATTTGATTCGACTTTTGTCTATTCTTGGCCACATATTTTTGCAGGATGCTTATACCTGGTTACAGTAAAGTTCCTACATCAATCAGTCGGAATTAACACAACCTTCAATGCTTCAATGGAATGCCATAATTGTATAGGATAGAAAATACAGGAGAAGAAACAAAATACAGAGTGGCAACACTACAGAAATGAGAAGGCACAGCAAGATATGAACGATACACATTTAAAAAGATTGGTGCTATTTGTGTTTCCCACTATTTACTATGTTTCCCGCACTCTTGGAATGCAGCGCGCTGATTGGTCAATGACTGCGTGTGTTGTAACGCTACATCTCACCGCTACCGTGCGTTTTGGTTTTTTGTACCATCGTGAAACTTTCCACCACTATCACGTGACCATGCGCGTGATCTTTTCGTCACTGCACGTGATCAGTGGTGACAAATCTCACCGATATTGAAAACGGACGGAGTTTTGATTTCACCACAAAGATTTCACCGATTGTGGTGAAAACTGTCACCTCTCCTGAAGCCGGTGATACTTTTCACCACTTTTCTCACCACGTTTTCAGATCTCACGAAAAGTGGCCTTAAAAAAATGAAATCGCACGATAGGTAAAAATCCGAATTTTGGTGAGATATGTGAGGGAAAACTTCAACTGTCGCTATGAATTTGCCTGACATGATTACTTAAAGGCATTCTCACCTAGCAGCTATGTGTAAAGCAGTCCGAGATTCTCCATCGAGAAGGTTAACATTAGCCCCGCGCTCAATCAGGAGGCCCATTATATCACCCTGAAATTGGGTGTGGTCAAGGTTCATGATCAGTAACATTTTGATTTTAGAACTAAGAAGCACAACTCTAAGCGCAAGCTTTCTTCCTCTGCATTGAGTGATAAACCGGCAACGCCTGAATTCTAATTCGAAAATCATCATAAACGACCCCTTCTTATGCACAATACTCTTTTAAGATGTACTGTATCAATGTTACTCCTGGATATATCACCCTGGTTTTCTCTAACAGCAAAGTGAAGAGCAGGAGTGCTGTCAAGAACGTGGTGAGATAGGTCCACATAGGGTAGTACATCAGATACACCTTCCACATCACCTGAAATAATGGTAGTTAACAATGATGAGATGAAAAGACTATGAGGTAAGACATAAGAGGGGTTCTAAGTTAATAATTCGAGAGGTACTGATTCTGAATTGAGTGCAGAGAGTTATGGTTGAGTTATGAGTAAATCTTAAACCAGTTGGAGGTGATAGGAAAATGAAATTTCAGCAACTCAACCATAACTCAACCATAACTCAACCATAACTTAACCATAACGATACCGTGTCAGAAATATTTATGGCTAGTTGCCAGAATGAGTCATAATACACTAAGATGCTGAATATGAATAAGACAATGCCGTCAGCCATAATGGTGTACACTCTTAGTTATGCACGTGGTAACTTGAAAATTAAAATTATGAATCGCAATTCAATATCAATTTCCAACGGATAACTATCATATAGTCGTGGGAATCATCGAACAGATCACAGAGCTGGTCTGATATTGAGTATTTCAAAAGATAAAACACTGGACTTATTATTCACCAGCTCTTATCAGGTCGCAGATGGTAGCTTTAGAGACGTAGTTGTCTGCAGCAGCCACGGAGGCATGAGAAAAGAGGTCTTTAGCAGCTCCCATAATGTCTGAGACCTCAGCAAGACGCTCAGTGTCTGAAGGAGACACGCCGTCCCTCATTTCCTAGTCGTTGCAAATCTCTGCCGAGCTCCTGTACTTTCTATCGCTTTCAACCTCCCGTGGACGAACTGTATTCTATTTCTGTCGCCCAGTTTGAAGAGTGTTGGTCGGGTTGTCAGAAGGGCAGGCTTCTTACATGTCCTATAAGAGACGAGAAGTTATTATTGGAAGAGTGAAAGAGCAGAACGGTTCGAACAAGAATAACATAATGTTGGAATAAAATAAATAATAGAAAATTCTATGTTGAATACTGAATAGGTATCGGTTAGTCCTTGTTGATTCGTTGAACTTTAAATAAACATTGTGCAATCTGTGGGGCTTATTTCACATAAACAAAGCCATTTATAAAAACGACAACTATTTCAAAGATTTATCAAATTATCATTTCTTGTTTTCATACATTCATAATTATAACACCATTTTAAATATTTTATCAGAAACAATCTCTGTAAAATTATATCATGAAACTACATACTTCATGTAAAGATTGTATAGAATATGAAGCTCTCGACGGGGACAAAAATCATGAATCACACTTGACATTGAATCAATTCCGTTTTCGGGTTTGAACGGAAAATAGATGACAGAAATTGCGCATCAAAAAGTATACACCTCACTTCCAACTTTTCGATGAGCGTGGTAAATCTTAACAAGAACTCTCAGGATTACTCAAATTAAATAAATTTAAGGTCCACGCCCCACGGCCTCACTAAATTCTAAAATGTAAAACTCTTTTTTCTCAAAAAATGTTGAGCATAGAAATATTGGATATAACGTGCAACTGTAAAAGAAAGTAATTTGTGCGGATTGTCCATAACCATTGAAGTAAGATTCTCCTCAGAACTATATCTAATCCATTGATCAATATTTTACTTTAATAAATTACTATACAAATAATAAATCATTTACTGCATCAATTGTAAACGATCAACTTAATGAGTACTTCAGTACTCTCGTTAAATCATATCAGAGTGAATGATCAAGTAATTGGAATACTTATCACATATAAACAAGCTCTCTTTTCAAGAAAAAACAATGCCTAGTAGGTACCTACTCACATCTTAAATCTACAAACAATAAACATACCTGCATATCTATATAACTGAACTATTTACAACTAAAAATCACTGACTCAGCGGTAGCTGATACTGGCGTATAACTTACCCATAGGATCGTCTCGAAACTGTTATAACATAAACCAATCAGCGTATGAGTTTCCAAAGACTCGCGTGCTAATTGGTCGAAGCGAAATGGATCTTTGGGTAAGCTAATAATCCATCGATAATAATTATAGTATAATCGATAATAACGTTCCACTCAATTTTATGTGTGGTCTGCGAACCTTCATAAGTTCAAATATTTCTCACAATTTCAAGATCACAGCAGAATCATGGAAGTGGTCCGATATCAGATATGGTTTTCTGCCAACACATAAATCACGAATCATATCACATGAGAATACGTCAGTTGAAAATCGTTTATGTATGAGAAATTTGAAAAAAACTTGATTTATCATGGTGTAAAGCTCTCAAACCAGATTCGCGTTATTCCTTCAGTAGCTAGGTGTACTCAGAAATTAGAATAAGTTTTGATAATTTGGGCGAACAGTACAATGACCCTCAGAAATCATAAATCGTGTTGATTCTACTTCTTTATATCAAAATATTAAAGAATCAAGAATTTTTCTAACATATTGGCATTAAAATTACTTCATCAGAACACTGCAAATGAAAGAATTGTGCGGTTTCATATTTTACTCCGCTTGCAGAACATTATCATTTAATTGTAGCAGACGGAAGTTTATCATATTTTTCATGCATGAACGTAAAGAGTGAATTTGTTAAAAGTAGTGTGCATTGTTCTAAAGTTGATAGTGCACGGCTGCGTCATTTCCAAAACGGCTGTTTTCTCCGCATAGAAGCGTGCCGTGCACTGAATTATAATATAATAATTTACTCAAATAATCCTCCAGTTCAAATTTATGGAGACTCCACAAAAACCCGACACAATTGAAGGATATAATCGTAGTTAGGATGTGTATTCAACATATTTGGGCGTTCGAGCGTATCCCACATATTTTTATCTCGATAAGTCGATATTATCGTTCCTGTTAGCAACATCGCGTAACGAAACTTAAAAGTATTAGATTGTAATTTTTCAGTGAAAAGAAATAGAAAATGGCCAGCTTTGGCTCGCTGTATGGATCCAGAGGTGATCTTCTAAGGATGCAATTAAGAATTTAAGGCTTATTAAAGAAGAATCTTGATTCTGAAATCACATTCCCGCGCTATGATCAGTAGTGTTTGCTTTTCATATCTTCAACAAATCATGACCTTTGAATGTCCAGAGGTCATTTCAGGGAGTAGGCCATTTCAGAGAAATTCAAGAGCATTTTTGGTGGAAGAACTCATGTCCGTGGATTGAATTGACAGCAGCAACTTCATGTGATGTTGCTGCGCCTGACCAAACTATAGTTTTATTGATGTGAAATGTGCAGGCACAAAAGTTGCGGCATGTTATAAACAAGAGGTTGTGATCGTTTAACTCTGTTTAAAGGGTGTCAATACTGTCAATTCCAACACAGTAAGGTTGTGCTGTGAGATGGCAACTTCCGCTAAGTGCACTGGACACAGTTCCACACCGATTCATCGAGTTGTGTGTATCAGTGAAGAGAAGCAGCGTGCATCTTCTTTGCCACTTCGTGAACGTACTGGATGTCAGGTCTCTTCTCAGGGTCAGGGTTAATGCAGATGTTAACGAGGTCTCTCAGCTGAAATGGAGCTGTAAACAACGCGAATCTGGGATAATTGCAGAAAGATTGAAGCGAAGGCGGTACTTATAAATCGAGATCAACAATATTCAATTAATGTTATAATGGCCGAACATTTAAAAGTGAAATGTTGAAAGTCAAATTGAGGCATATGAGCAACTTGCAATCGGCACCGATCATGATCAGAACTGATCAGCGCCGATGGAAAAAATGAAATCTCGTCGGCGCTGATCAGCACTGATCAGCGCTGATCGGCGATATTGGCCGCCGATCAGAGCCGATCAGAGCCTACCAAAACATCTGCTTCGGCGTTGATGTGGTTGTTGATGCTGATATAATAATCTGTGCGAGGGGCAGTCGAAATAACTATTTTTAGGGAAATAACCAATTGACCATATCAGCGCGAATTAAGTAGTTAAGCAATCGGCGCTGATTCGACGGGCGATGTCCGTCCCTTTCTTCTGACGCAAAGAAGGCGCAAAGTGACGTCCAAATGTGGAACGTTGCGCCGCGCGCGCGAGGGTAGGGTAACATCCTACGAGCGCTGATCAGCGACCAATATCGCCGATCCGCGATGATCGGGGATGGATCAGCGCTGATCGCCACCGATT
This sequence comes from Beroe forskalii, assembly GCA_011033025.1. Lineage (NCBI taxonomy): Eukaryota > Metazoa > Ctenophora > Nuda > Beroida > Beroidae > Beroe > Beroe forskalii. Next base: position 10,156 of record WFMF01000969.1, on the reverse strand, counting down.
GCAAGGTGCTCATATAGGTACGCAAATTAAATGTACATTGACCAGTAACTACCTCTTTGGAGTAGTGTTCCGAAGGGAGCGGAGGGTAATCACACTTCTCAATCTTCTGACAGAGCGAGTAGAGGTTCATCTTGTCGCCGTAGAAGGGAGACTGAAGGGCTGCCATCTCGTAGAGCAAACATCCCAGCGACCAGGTGTCTGACTTGAAGTTGTAACCGTTCTCGTGAATACGTTCAGGTGACATGTAGTAGGGGGTGCCAACGAGAGGGGGTTTGCAGGGGTGAGTGAGGGGGTAAGAGGGGCATATTAAATTTAGTTATAGGGGGTGACAATTGTAGGGGGTTTGTATGGGTGAGTGAGGGGGTAAGAGGGACATATTACATGTAGTGGGGGGTGACAACTGGAGGGGTTTTGCAGGGGTGAGTGAGGGGGTAAGAGGGACATATTACATTTAGTTATAGGGGGTGACAATTATAGGGGGTTTGTATGGGTGAGTGAGGGGTAAGAGGGACTTATTACATTTAGTTATAGAGGGCGCCAACTGTTTGGGTTTTGCATGGATTAAAATATTAAGGGGGTTAGAGGGACATGTAACATAGGGGGTGACAACTGCAGTGATTTGCATGGGCATTTGGCGAGTGAGGTGTAAAAAGGGCATGTACTAGAGAAGATGCTGAAATTTTTAATTCTAGTCAGTCAATTGTCAAATGCGGTCATGATTCAGTGTCGGGTTTTTCAGCGATTCAGAGCAGATATTCTTAAAATAAATTCAAAAGACGCGCAATTAATTTCACGATTTTGTTGTACTAGCTGCAAGAAATTTCATATCTGTACGTAACATTTGCATCGCGTCCGACGTTTATGTGAAAAAAGAATGAGACCGCCCCGCGCGTTGAAGTGTAGCGCATTTCTAAGTACACGCGATGATGACTCAAATCATACAAACCCACTGGCCTGATTATCACTTAAGCACTTAGACGAAGATGAATTTCAGGTGCCAACGAGAGAGTGAGCTGCCTGAGTCTTGGAACTGAAGTAGCGACCCAAACCGAGGTCTCCCAGCTTGACAACACCCGCTGCAGTGATGAACACATTCGAAGGCTTGATATCTGAAATAAGTGGAAGTTATCTGCTGATGAAGCGAATACGCATCTATTGGGGACATTCCTCTCACCAGTGTGTACATAGCCCAGGGTTTTTCGGGTAAAAATCAACACTCTCGAAATTCACTGAAACCGACGGTGTATTGTTTTGCTTGATAAATCATAAAATAAACCCCGAAAACAAATTTCCGCCTGATGGAAATTTGTGACCTGCAAACCAAAAATGGATGGGACAGATACCACTCAAGTCCGAACTCCGAAGGCCTTCCATGACTTATTTGAATCCTAAATCATTCCCCTCACCTCGATGCATGATTCGCCTGGAATGCATGTGTTCCACAGCACTGGTAAGCTGAACAAAGTACTTCCAAATAGTCCGTTCTGGTATCAGCTTACCACCTTTCTTGAAATGCTGCGAATTGTTATAGTGAAACTAAGCTACGATAATATGTAAATTTAAAAGTTTAGCCATTCAAATGCTAAAATACACGAATCTTGAAAATTATCAGAAATAATAGAAGCCAAAATGCCATGATTGCATGATGGACTTCACTTTATTTTAACCGCTAAATCAGTAAACAGAAAGGCTCCAGCCAACCGTGACGTGATATGCCACGTCACACATTGTACTAAGCTACGAAATATTTTCCGCTTTAACGATCATCCTACACATCCCGATTACCGATATCGTATTCATACTACCAAAATTGATTTAAAGTGGTAATGAACTAATGAACGGATATGTGAATCACTAACCCTGATCATCCTTGACAAATCTCCTGCATCAGCCAGTTCCAGACAGATGTTCAACTGAGGAAGTGAGGATAGGAGTTAATTGAATTAATTACTTGTCCCATTCCTTAGTGCAAATATTGTAGCAGTGAAATTGTCAAAGCAAAGAGATTGAAGTTTAAACGATATAACTGATACGAAAGAGTTGTAATCGGAAGCTTTCGGAAGTCTTGTGATTATCGTCGTCAGCTTAGAGTGAATTATATTGAGATGTTTAAATAATTAAATATGTGTGATCGAGTGGTGTCAAGGGAGTGGTGTCAAGGGAAGGGTGTCAAGGGAGTGGTGTCAAGGGAAGGGTGTCAAGGGAAGGGTGTCAAGGGGCTGGTGTCAAGGGAAGGGTGTCAAGGGAGTGGTGTCAAGGGAAGGGTGTCAAGGGAGTGGTGTCAAGGGAAGGGTGTCAAGAGAAGGGTGTCAAGGGAAGGGTGTCAAAGGAGTGGTGTCAAATGGAGTGGTGTCAAAGGAGTGGTGTCAAGAGAGTGGTGTCAAGGGAAGGGTGTCAAGAGAAGGGTGTCAAGGGAGTGGTGTCAAGGGAAGGGTGTCAAGGGGCTGGTGTCAAGGGAAGGGTGTCAAGGGAGTGGTGTCAAGGGAGTGGTGTCAAGGGAAGGGTGTCAAGAGAAGGGTGTCAAGGGAAGGGTGTCAAAGGAGTGGTGTCAAAGGAGTGGTGTCAAAGGAGTAGTGTCAAGGGAGTGGTGTCAAGGGAAGGGTGTCAAGAGAAGGGTGTCAAGGGAGTGGTGTCAAGGGAAGGGTGTCAAGGGAGTGGTGTCCATGGAAGGGTGTCAAGGGAGTGGTGACAAGGGAGTGGTGTCAAGGGAGTGGTGTCAAGGGAAGGGTGTCAAGGGAGTGGTGTCAAGGGAAGGGTGACAAGGGAGTGGTGTCAAGGGAAGGGTGACAAGGGAGTGGTGTCAAGGGAAGGGTGTCAAGGGAGTGGTGTCAAGGGAAGGGTGTCAAGGGAGTGGTGTCAAGGGAGTGGTGTCAAGGGAGTGGTGTCAAGGGAAGGGTGTTAAGGGAGTGGTGCCTAGGGAAGGGTGTCAAGGGAGTGGTGTCAAGGGGCTGGTGTCAAGTGAGTGGTGTCAAGGGAGTGGTGTCAAGGGAGTGGTGTCAAGGGAGTGGTGTCAAGGGAGTGGTGTCAAGGGAGTGGTGTCAAGGGAGTGGTGTCCATGGAAGGGTGTCAAGGGAGTGGTGTCAAGGGAAGGGTGTCTGAAGGGAGCCAGCTTGCTTGGACATTCAGACAAAAAAGGGGCATAACCGGGAGATTTCAGAAGAGGCTTAGTGACATGATGTAAATTGCATGATCTTTATCCTGACTCACAAACCTCGTTATTCTCGATGAATGAAGCCAAGTATTTGATAACGTTAGGATGATTCAGTTGCTGAAATGATGGCATTTGAACCATTTTTTTTAAAATTAAAAGAACTAAATACGATATTCTCATCTATGAGAGAAACCGAATTTAAAAGAAATCATCAATCCTAATTCCTATGACAACACAGATAAATCATGCTTGGCTATAATTGTAAACTGACAATCACAAAAAGTATGGAATACCTATCTAGGTACTTACCTTTAGCAAGTCAATTTCTTTGATGCAATCATTTCTTGCCTTAGCATCCATCATCTCGTAGATCTGCAACAAAATATATTACAGATAAGTTTAAGTAATTAAAATTCGTGGCATGAATTCATACTTTTCCTGTTCATACTTTTCCTATTTTTAATAATAAGCTATCATTGTTAGTAACTTTGACATATATCTGGAGTCTGGACGCCTCATCAATGTTGGAAGAGCAGGATGAGTGTTTGGTTCTTAGTTGTAGTGAACGCTGAATTTGGTCGTAGTGAACGCACGTTCCAATCATTTTTTAGTGAACGTTTGTGAACGTTAGTGAACGTTCATAATTGAGGAACAATTTTCTGCTGAAGTATGTTATATACCTAGTAACGCCCAGGAAACAAACTTCATGTTTCAAACGGCTAACTAAAGGAATAATTTTAGTTTCATAATCTCAGTTTGATCCAACTTAGAAAATTCTGCTTTCAGAATTTTGAATTTCGGCCATTTTCACGATTTACAGCCTCTCGAAAACCCCCATTTTTGGCTAAAAATGGACTTCTTCGTCTATCTATAATTGGCCACGAGGACCAAAAATAAGGCTGAAAACTGCTTTTTCCCATGTGACTGATTTTCAGAGAGTGCAATAGAACCAAATAATGATGCATTTTACGCACAGTTTTCCCCAAGTCCAAGAATGTCAGAGAATTTTCTGAATTTTGATCAGTGTCTGGCCGGGGCCAGGTCGTCCTAATAAACTAATTAGTTAACTCATGAAAGTTTGCAGGTCAGTACAGTTTGATCCAACTAAGAAAATGCTGCTTTTAGAATTTTGAATTTCGGCCATTTTTACGATTTATACAGCCTCTCGAAAACCCCCATTTTTGGCTAAAAATGGACTTTTTCGTCTATAATTGGCCACGAGGACCTAAAATAAGGCTGAAAACTGCTTTTTCCCATGTGACTGATTTCCAGAGAGTACACTAGAACCACTTAGAAAGTTAGAAGGGGCTTTGTTCGCACATCTTGCGGCATTTTATGTTTCAAGGCGTGTGCCGGTATGCGTCACGTGTTTCGAATGTGGCTCTAGGAACTTCGGTTTTTTAGAAAAACGTTCTGAACGTGGAACTGTTTTAATGAACGCGTTCACAAAATATTTTTAGTGAACGTTCCGTACGTTCACTACAACTAAGGTTTGGTTAGCAAATTCGGAATGGGTTGACGTGTGGTCTGCAGCCTTGTAGTTTTATCTTCCTTAGCGATTGTAGGACTATATAGCTAAATTATTCTGTAGATTTAGCTATAAAGTCCTAGCTCTAGCTATTTAGTCCGTTAGCTGAATAGTCCGAACTGCGGACGATATAGCTAAATCTGACCTTACTGTTCCTCAGTATAGGTTGAATGCCTTCCTCGGTATGGGTATAATGCTCTACGCTTTGCCATAGCTGATCAAACCGTACGATTCCACCTAACCAGACCACATGATCCCGTGTCGGTGTAGCGATTCACAGCTGTTAACCAGATGACCACTGTATCTAATGTCGCAGGCGACAGATACGATGTAGCACCTGATCAGAGAACATCAATGTTCCATTCAATGACGAGTGTACCCCTTCTATCCTGTCGAAGGATATGTGGTTCACCATGATCTCATGATGGTATAAGGAGCGAAGTTCCTCACGACACCCAGAGCTGTCCGACGTCCGCCCTCAACTTCTTCGTTGTTGTACATTGATAGCGAAAAAATGGATTTGATGGTTGGATCCTGCAAAGAGGCATCTCTTATGCTAGGTGCCGAGGTTATTGCAATTAAGTCATAAGATTCTCCCCGTGGTGCCAATTTTATGTGTAGTCATGTCTTAATATTCTTCTCATAGGCACGGAATTCTAGTCAAGTCAGCTAACAAGCAGTATCTACGGTAGATTCTACCGAGTGTTCCTGATGAGTCCCGGAATCCTTAAGAGGTCAGCTGACAAGCAGAATCTCTGATGTGAGGCATCTGTCGACTGTCGTTATGGGAAAAAATTGTCCCCTAACTGCAACCGTGCCCTAGAATATGCCGCAGAGTCCACTTTAAAACCAAAGTGTGCCGTAGCGTCGCCCCAAAACTGAAAAGTGTGCCCAAGAGTCCTGTGCCGTAGTGTCCGAACCCCGTTTAACTTAAATCTTATAAATTTAATGTTATGGGGAGAGAGGAACAGCTATGATGCAGATTTAGCTAAATAGTCCGAATCGAGGACTATATAGCTAAACACCTAAACTGATAGGGGAGGAGGGGCAGCTAGAAAGATTTAGCTAAATAGTCCGAACTGCGGACGATATAGCTAAATCAAAATTCAGCTATTTTGACCCGTTTAGCTATAAAGTCCGTTAGCTATAAAGTCCGCCTACCTCCTTCCCTCATATGATTAATGATAGATATCTCAGTTTACCATTATCAGCATAATATGGTAGGCAGTCTTGAACTATTCCGACACGACCGGCTGGCCGGCCGGCTAGCCGACCGGCCAGCCGGTGAGCCAACCGGCAAGCCGGCCGGCTAGTCAATCAGCCGGTCGGCTAGCCGACACGACCGGCTGGCCGGCCGGCTAGCCGACCGGCCAGCCGGCCGGCTAACCGGCTAGCCGGCCGGCCAGCCGGTCGTGTCGGAATAGTTCAAGACTGCCAAGTGGCATATAATGGATGCGTCCCAGTGATTGTACTATACCTCTGACACAGCTGTAGGTACTAGTTCACGTGATGCAATGTCAATGTGATCGGATCATTTGATATGAGCCATGTGATGAGATCTAGTCAAAAGCAAGAACCTATCTACATTGTACATCAACATGTTAGTATGTCATAATCACTGATTTCACGAATCGTGTAATTTGAATTATAGTTGCATGATCACAATTATCGACTACTTTATTCACTCTCTTATAATGGTGAAAGTACCAATTGGAGCATGTGTTTCTTTGATGAATATCAATTTCGTTGTCCTTATACGACATTTTCAGGTCTTAGTTAATTAATCTAATCAATTAATGCGTTGTGTTGTAAGTTTAAAAACTTTTAAACTTGAATTAAGTAACCACTTAATCTGGGGTTGTGTTGATAAACACACTTTGTAGGTATACCAACATTTGACCCAATAGCTGCTCGGACTGAACGGAACCTCTCAGCTTCAGTTCCTTGTTTAACATGCCGTTCAGCAAGGACATCCACTAAGCTCGCCAGGCTAGGCCATATCCGAACAACCATAGGGACAAATGTTGGTTTTATACCTTAAGGTTATCATCAAGTCATCAATCACATCAATTGGTGTCAGATATGATTTTTGGCAGACTTAATGGTAATTACCTGCACTTTCTTCAAGGCAACAATTGAGTTGTCGATGTGGAGTCTTGCTTTGTAAACTTCACTGAACTGACCCCTTCCAACCTGCAGGCACGTAAATGTTATGAGCAATAAGTAACTAAAATTAAAAGATTGCGGGAAAATGCCAGCTGGGATTGCAATTTGCAATTTCCAGCAATTGGATGAGTTATAGATCCACATGGTTGATTCATTTATTCAACAGAAAAAGCAATCAATCCAGTAGATAACCATTGCTGACAATGATGATACATCTAAGACATATTGTCATTATTCAAATCAATAACAAATTTTCACAAATTTTCCAATTTCCAAATTTGAGTCAAATGAATTGGCCACTGGTTAGAACAATAACAACAATAAAAATAGTGAGTTGTAAAATATATAGTTGTAAACCCTCAGTGGAGCTGGCAATATGTTGAAATAACAAAAATACTAATAAAAGTATTGCATTTTTGAATCAAAAAGAAATCTTTCTTTAAGAAATCAATCTGCAAGACTTTTCTCCAACTCCATACTTGAACACCAACAAGATCCCTCTAGGTAATACAATGTGGAGAGCAGTAGGATCTAAGTGAGTCATACCAAGTTGAGTGAAATGCAGGTATCAACAGTCCAATACCTACCTCAGCTTTTTGGGTGTTTAAATTGTGAGAGCTATTTATGAGGTATGCCCCCAAGCAGTCACCCCCTGCTACCAGGGTATAGCACTGTCAAGTGCAGTGACCACCTGCCTGAATGAAATTGAAAATTGCTCTTGGTCTTTAACTTTACTCCAAGCATTGATAATCTATTATTAATAATCATAAGTAGATATAGTCATATGTATGATCATGCCATCAAGTACCTAATTTGGTTGATGATTACTTGGTACAATTTTGAAAAACCCACACCCTCAACATTGCCATTGCCCACGATATCCAACCTTTTTCTCAATGACAAAGTTTGAGAGTTTCCCATATAATATTTGGGGAGGTTCCTTTTTAAGAGGGGCCACTGGAGGGGGCATAGCCTGTTGTTGTTGCTGAACTGTAGTATCCATTGTTCTAGCAATGAGTGATTAATTAGGAATATATTGATTAATCAGTCACAAATTCTATATTGGTATGTGAATATTAACATCAAAACAATAAAATATCTCCACTTATATATAAAAGAGAGGCCAAACCCAAAGGTCCACAAGAGGACAGCCCCATGGTGGGACTGTGCCTGCCTCTGACTGCTGAGGTAGTGAGGGGTGAGGGACGAGGGTGAGTGATGATAATGTGGGAGGTGTGAAGGGGTGACTAATGAAAGGAGGATTATACCTTAACCAATATGATACCAGTTTCATCTAACTGAAGTCTTTTGGTTTGGATTGTGTAGCTGACTAGTGAGTCCATGCTGTTGTTGTCTATGATGTTGTTAATTGAGTCATAGTATGTCACAAGTGTTTTCCCTCTGATCCTCATGAAGGCAGGGCATTCTTGATCTGGTGAATATCTCCACTTATTTAATATTTCTTAGACAAATGAAGCAGATATTCAATGAAATAAATTTTCAACATTTTACTCCTGTGTTGCAGCTGGATTTTAAGTTCACAAGCAAACTCAATTGACATGATCTTCGATCTTGTCCAGACCAGATTCCCTATACTAGTAAACCATATGGGGGGGAGTTTCACTGTCCTAATTGTCCCTGTCCCAATTTACTTTTTTTTGAGTTTGGGACTGGTTTTTGGGACAATTGGGACAACTGGGACATTTGGGACAATTGGGACAAACAAAAAGTTGGACAAATCAGTCATCTATCATTTTTACATTGATCAATGTTTTTCTATCATACTACTATGCTAATAATAATAAGTACAAGTTTTGGTTGTGTGCTGCTATGTAACAAGCTGTAAAACAAAAACACTAAACTCCCACTCAAAAACACAAACATTTGAGCCCCAGTTGTCTCTGTCCCATTTGTCCCAATTGTCCCATTTGTCCCAATTGTCCCAGTCCGAATTCACTTTTTGAGCCCCATTTGTTCCATTTTCTCTGTCTCATTTGTCCCATTTGTCCCAATTGTCCCTGTCCCAATCCACTTTTTCTTGAGTTTGGGACAATTGGGACAGTGACACCCCCCCCCCCCATATGAATAATGATCAGTAAAACAAATGATTAGTGTTAATAGCTCATAGCAATTTCTAATTCACCTATTCTTTCAAATGGTATGCTTTTTGGTTCAAAGCATTTTAAGATCATCTTGTAGTGATGGAAAACTGAATACAAATAGAAGGATTTTTATCCTGAAAGAACTCAGCCTTGCAGATCAATTGAAAAACAAACTTGATGGTTTGCTATGTAAGGGCAGGGTTGAAATAAAACTGGGCGATTTTTAGGATATGGGAGAGAACATTTCCATATTACCATACAAACATAATCTCAGAATGTTGTATCACACTTTGTGGAGTTCCTGAAGAAGATATATTTTTTCTGGAAACTGACACTTGAATAGCGGTGTGAAGTGTGTGAGTTTGATTTCATATTTCATATTTGAGAATTTTTTCTCTTTCACTGAGATGATCAATCACTTCAAACATGGGAGAGGACTGATTGAGTAATCTGGATTGAAATTAGGAGCTAAGCTCACCATCCAAGGCTTCAGGCTTCTGGGTAGGATGAGATCTTAGCAGTCAATGAATCTGCATGAAGGGCATTGTTATTATATTGTTATTATAGGGGAAATCTGTTAGACTTCTGTAAAAATTTTTAATGCGGCTTAAACTTTTGGGTGATAAACTTAGAGATAAGATAAATGGAATATTTTCCATCTGGGCAATACAATTAGGTGAAAGCACTAATCAGCTCGTAGAATGTTACCCTACCCTCGCCAGCGGCGCAATGTTCCACATTTGGACAAATTGCGCGTTTGCCAGGCGATGCCTGGCCCCCTCGCGCGCGCGAAGCGCGCGCGCCCCGACTCGCAGAGTCAGGGCGCAGGTTGCCCTAACCAGGACCCTGGTTACGCGCACAGAGTGCGCGGCGCGGCAAGCGCTAAACCCCTGGTTAGTACGGTGTTCTAAAAGGGCCAAATTGAAAATAGTCATATGGAATATTTACTATTTGATACCTATTCGATAGCTATTCGATACCTATTTTTTCGTTTGGCCCTTTTGGAACAGTATCCGTGTTCAAAAGGCCAAATTGGCCCTTTGAATAGCTTCGTGTTCCGTGGGCCAAAAAGATGGCCCTTTGGAACATATTCGTGTTCTAAAAGGGGCCAAAATGCTGCGCGCGCGGCTTAGCGCGGTATTTTCCAACAATATAACTTCGCGCATTACAGTTTTTTTTGACCCCTTTTTCCCGGAATTGGGGCCCCGG
>WFMF01000968.1:0-21366 GCA_011033025.1 Beroe forskalii | reverse complement strand
TGACAGGGTCAGTGGGACCCTTCACTGTGTAGTGTACCTGGGAGGGTGAGTTGTTAACTACCATGCCGGTGACAGGGTCAGTGGGACCCTTCACTGTAGTGTACCTGGGAGGGTGAGATGTTAACTACCATGCCGGTGACAGGGTCAGTGGGACCCTTCACTGTGTAGTGTACCTGGGAGGTCTATGTTAACTACCATGCCGGTGACAGGGTCAGTGACACCCTTCACTGTGTAGTGTACCTGGGAGGGTGAGATGTTAACTACCATGCCGGTGACAGGGTCAGTGGGACCCTTCACTGTGTAGTGTACCTGGGAGAGTGTGTTGTTAACTACCATGCCGGTGACAGGGTCAGTGGGGCCCTTCACTGTGTAGTGTACCTGGGAGGGTGTGATGTTAACTACCATTCCGGTGACAGGGTCAGTGAAACCCTTCACTGTGTAGTGTACCTGGGAGGGTGTGATGTTAACTACCATGCCGGTGACAGGGTCAGTGGGACCCTTCACTGTGTAGTGTACCTGGGAGGGTGTGATGTTGTACCGGTGACAGGGTCAGTGGGACCCTTCACTGTGTAGTGTACCTGGGAGGGTGTGATGTTAACTACGCCCGGTGACAGGGTCAGTGGGACCCTTCACTGTGTAGTGTACCTGGGAGGGTGAGATGTTAACTACCATGCCGTCATGGTACCTGGGAGGGGGACCCTTCACTGTGTAGTGGGACCCTTCCAGTGTACCTGGGAGGGTGAGATGTTAACTACCATGCCGGTGACAGGGTCAGTGGGACCCTTCACTGTGTAGTGTACCTGGGAGGGTGAGTTGTTAACTACCATGCCGGTGACAGGGTCAGTGGGACCCTTCACTGTGTAGTGTACCTGGGAGGGTGAGATGTTAACTACCATGCCGGTGACAGGGTCAGTGGGACCCTTCACTGTGTAGTGTACCTGGGAGGGTGAGTTGTTAACTACCATGCCGGTGACAGGGTCAGTGGGACCCTTCACTGTGTAGTGTACCTGGGAGGTCGATGTTAACTACCATGCCGGTGACAGGGTCAGTGGGACCCTTCACTGTGTAGTGTACCTGGGAGGTGAGTTGTTAACTACCATGCCGGTGACAGGGTCAGTGGGACCCTTCACTGTGTAGTGTACCTGGGAGGGTGAGTTGTTAACTACCACTACCATGCCGAGTTGGTGACAGGGTCAGTGGGACCCCCTTCACTGTGTAGTGTACCTGGGAGGGTGAAACCTTCACCATGCCGGTGACAGGGTCAGTGGGACCCTTCACTGTGTAGTGTACCTGGGAGGTGAGATGTTAACTACCATGCCGGTGACAGGGTCAGTGGGACCCTTCACTGTGTAGTGTACCTGGGAGGGTGAGTTGTTAACTACCATGCCGGTGACAGGGTCAGTGGGACCCTTCACTGTGTAGTGTACCTGGGAGGGTGAGTTGTTAACTACCATACCGGTGTGTACCTGGGGGTCAACTACCATGCCGGTGACCAGAGGGTCAGGACCCTTCACTGTAGTGTAACTACCTGGGAGGGTGAGTTGTTAACCATGCCGGTGACAGGGTCAGTGGGACCCTTCACTGTGTAGTGTACCTGGGAGGGTGAGATGTTAACTACCATACCGGTGACAGGGTCAGTGGGACCCTTCACTGTGTAGTGTACCTGGGAGGGTGAGATGTTAACTACCATGCCGGTGACAGGGTCAGTGAAACCCTTCACTGTGTAGTGTACCTGGGAGGGTGTGTTGTTAACTACCATGCCGGTGACAGGGTCAGTGGGACCCTTCACTGTGTAGTGTACCTGGGAGGGTGTGTTGTTAACTACCATGCCGGTGACAGGGTCAGTGAAACCCTTCACTGTAGTACCTGGGAGGGGTGAGATGTTAACCATGCCGGTGACAGGGTCAGTGGGACCCTTCACTGTGTAGTGTACCTGGGAGGGTGAGTTGTTAGCTACCATGCCGGTGACAGGGTCAGTGGGACCCTTCACTGTGTAGTGTACCTGGGAGGGTGAGATGTTAACTACCATGCCGGTGACAGGGTCAGTGGGACCCTTCACTGTGTAGTGTACCTGGGAGGGTGAGTTGTTAAGTGTTAACTACCATGCCGGTGACAGGGTCAGTGGGACCCTTCACTGTGTAGTGTACCTTGGGAGGGTGAGTTTGTTAAAGGGTTGTAAAATGGAGATAGGAGAGAATAAAAATTAGAAGATGCAATGGGCATTCGAACCCTCTCATATAGCATCCATATACAATTCTATTTATCTATCTTTACAGTGAATCAAATGATAAGGGGGGGTTAGATATCACACTATCGGCCGAGAATGGACGAAATTAATCTATTAATGGAGTAATTATCGCCTGAAAGAGACGCGCAGGATTTTATCAGAATATCCACTAGGATCTTTAGAGTTCAAGAAAATGGAAAAAATTGAAAACTTGGCTGGAATTTACTTAGCCATGTGCAGTTACCGTGTAGTTGTGGCCGTGTCCGTTTTTCCAGGAGCATTTGTTGAATATCTCGAAGTTCTCCTCGGGACTCTTGGACTTGATGTAGAGTCTGTGAGCAGCGGCAAATCGCTCAATCCTCGTCACACGGACAACTCGGAACATGTTACTCGCTATTTAAAGAATGGGGATGAGGAAATCTTTTTTACACTTCTTTCTCATATTCGGGACAAAAATCAGCCGATCGAGCCCTCTAAACGCGCAGATGGTGCATTCAGGGTTTACGCGTATTTGGGAGATATGTTATGGGTGCATGTAGACTGTAGAGGGTGCCTAAGCCCCTATATGTAGACTAGGGTGCACGCCCAGGCAATTTACAGACTGAGGGTGCAATGATACCTCGAACTATCAATATTGAGTTTGAAGCAAGGATCTGGTTTACATTTACTGGAACCCTGTACAAGACGAATAGTGGACGAAGAAGTTCAATTCAAACAGTAAACAAAACAAAAAATAAAATGACAGCAGCACTTCGATATGAAATTTTAACTTCTGAAGTCTGCACACTGAATATTGATAGCTCCGGTGACGTGATGTCGGTACCAGTAACTACCTAAAAGACAGCACGAAAATCAGAGTTATTAAAGAAAAACTTCCTAAATGAAACATTATGAAGACGAAATAAAAGTACAACTTGAGTACAGCGCAGTAGCTTTTAAACTTTTTATAAAGGCTGTGGGCGGTCGACCACACCCTAGAGTGAGACTTGTAAAGAAAAGAACAATTTTAAAGGGTTTTCAGCCGAGATTAATATCATCACGGTATAAATTGAGGTAGTTAGGTTCAATGAATGTATATAAGTTTATGAAAATTAGAAATTAAAGGGTTATAAGTGAGACATTTACAGCTATCTCAGGCTTATCTTGCGACGATAAAGTTTCTAAATTAGCTATTTTTCGATCAGTAGCTATGTAACTATATTTAAAGACATGAATAAGGATTAATGTACCAACCTACGTAAGTTCCAAAACACAATTATGTTACGAAGTTGAATCTCGATGATTCACAGGAATGGTTCAAAGTTAAACGAATGTATACATATTAAGCTTCGAAACCGAGACGTTCATACTTCATACTTTTTAACTATTTTGTGGCATATAAAAACCGAGGACCGCAGGTCCAAGGCCAAAGCGTAAAAAACGAGAAATATGCATTTTACAGCGAAAATGATACTATAAAAAACTATAAACTTATAAACACTTAGTGGTAGAAATTATGATGCGTACTAATTACGATTATTTTCGCGAAATTATCATAATTAGTACGCATCATAAATTCTACACACCATAATTTCTACAGATCATAATTTGTATTTTCTCAAAATTTGACCATTATCTAGAATTTTTGAAAAACATGTTGAAACAACCAGGATGACCATGTTGCCCATAAATTATGTTTTCACATCTTTGTTATACAAATTCAATCAGCAAAATTTTCAAAATCAAAGGTTGCGGTGCTATAATATCATGGAGTTGCCAAAAATTACGGAGTTTCACTCAACTTGTTGATTTATATATGCCTATTTTTTCCCAAAACCAAAAAGGATTTGGTTGTGATGGTCCGCGCCGGTTTTAAGGCGTTCTTTACTGTAAAACCCATGATATGAGAAAGAACGCGACGGTTAAAACTGCTGCAACGTCACAATATACAGCATTCACGTAACATTAATGCATCAAGAAAGTGCCGTTGCGGCAGTTTCAACCGTCGCGTTCTTTTCTCATATCATGGGTTTACAGTAAAGAACGCCTTAAAACCGCCGCGGACCATCACAACCAAATCCTTTTTGGTTTTGGGAAAAAATATCACCCTTTTTCTGTGCCCAGATATTGAAATTTGGCGTCAAATCGCGCGTAAAAATTCGCGTTACCTAGCATTACTGATGACGTCACAATTACGTCATAAAATTAGATAAGCTATCTGAGACCCATTCATTAACACAATTGGGACTATGACCGACAACATATTATCCAAAGATGAAGTTCTGGGGTTGTCCCGTTCTCTCTCCACTGGCTTCACAAGTTTTGCCATTTTTTGGGATTTTTTTCGTGTCAAAGTATTTCAAACAATCGCATATATCTCAAGGATGCTGGGGAGCTTAGAACTTTTCAACCACATTTTTAAAAAGGACATTAAATTTCCTTTCCACGCTAGGAGGAGCATTTTTCCTATCTCGAAAGCTTCATACCGAAAAATTGCGTTGAAAAACGCCCATTTTTGGGAAAATCGACATTTGAAATTCTTAGTTTTGTGACGTCATTATGACGTCATTATCGTGACGTAAAATAGTTTTTAAGGGCATTTTTCGCAAGTTCTATCCTTCTACTTTCCAACGCTGGGTCTATGAGCTCTGTATCTTTTACCGTTCCCGAGATATGGCCGTTTAAATAGGGTATACTTCTTGCACTAAAAGCGTCATCCCTCTATATGTATCAGCGTCGTAACCCTTTTTAACAAGAACACCCTCAATTTTGGCGATTTCAAGTAGTTATAACTCAGCCATTTCTGAACGAATTGATCTCAAATTTTTAAACTCCGAGCGCGCGCACAGCGAAGCGCGGAAACTCAATTTTCAATTGATTTGATCGTCGGGAAGGTTCCGTAAAAAAAATTTTGAAATTTGGCGAATCACAAAACATATATATGGGGGCTGGCAAGCGCAGCGATGCGTACGCATCGCGTGTACGATTTCAGTGCGAATAAGTTGTCATAACTTGGGCATCTCTATCCAATCGATCTGAAATTTTGACAGTTGCACCTTTGACCCTCAAACATGCGACGAATCGATTTTGGTGGAAATCCAATAACGGGAAATTGCCCAAGTTTCTTCGTGAAATGAGGGGAAATGCATGAGATTTCTCTCGTTAGAATCTCCGTCCAATGCTCGCCCTTGGACCCTTCGGGTCCTCGGGCTCGCAGCTCGGGCCTTCGGCCCTCGCACTGTTAGGTTCGCCGTCCAATGCTCGCCCTCGGGCCCTTCGGGCCCTCGGGCTCGCAAACCGCCGCGGGGGGCTTGCCAGCCCCCTGATAATCAAGGCCCTTATCTTCGAATAAGCTACCTTACTGCCAAACGTTATCAAATACCAAATTTACATTTGATCCAAAATTAAAACGCAGGCATGTTATTCACATAAAATTAACTTCCCAATTAAACAATTACCATGATGTTCAAAGTTGGCACAATAATGGATGTTAATCATGCTGAAAGAAATGATTTTGTCAGAAAATAGCCGGCATCAAGGCTTATTTCATACTTTTAACCAAATTTCGGAGGATTCTGGACAATTTTGGTTCAAAGGGTCGGATAAAATGTTTCAAAAATAATTAAATTCCTTCCACTGGTTGTTCGACAAAAAGGTTTGTTTTTATCCCAAAATTTATTCATCATAATTTGTACCGATCATAATTTCATTCGTCATAATAAGTACACATCATAATTTCTACCACTAAGGTATACTTAACTAATCTTATTGACATGGCTGAACAGTTCTGTACTGTAGTTTGTAGATAAAATAAACACGAACATGAAATGCGTGTAGATTAAAACACGAACAGAAACATTGGAACGCAATGTAAACAATACAGACGTGAGGCTGCAGTATTGCTGAAGCCAGCACAAATTAGTTAATTCAATAAGCCGGTAATACATGAAATTTATACGCCAATACCACAAGTCTTGTTAGCCAATTTTGAGGGTACTTGTAGGCGTGCAATAATAAGTAATATTGCACTCCTCACATTGGCTAATACACTAAGAGCATGGCAAATGGTCATGACGCTAATAAAATTATTGCACTCGGCTTCGCCTCGTGCAATAATTTGGTATTGTCGCACTCGGCCTGCTCCTCGTGCGACAATACAAATTATTGCACTCGGCTACGCCTCGTGCAATAATTTATATTAGCGCATTCCCAGCCATGCTCTAAGCGTATATTATGATATACGTTAGGATCAATAAAATGTATAAGTTAATTCTTTACGACTATCACGTCATGCACCTTCAAAAAAGAAAACGCATTAGAATTAAACCTTGCCTGAATTAGTTAGGTATTCGTACATGATTACTTGTACTTAGTGATATACATAAATAAGGGAATAATCTGCTCTGGAAATAATCTGCGGAGCAGAACTTATATTTAGATTCAATTAGTGAGCAAGTGTATACCCATGAGAAACTATTTAAAGAGAATAATTAAAATTACTCACTTGGGCCCAGCCTTTCCTAGACTTGGTGGTCTGTCTCTCTCTGAGAATAAATAGTGAGGTTATTCAAACCGTCAATGGTTTTTGTGATTTTTGAATCATAAGTAAAAAGTCATGCTAACATGTCATTATATGATAGTCAAGCAGTATGAATTATGCATCACAGAGAAACATAAAAATCAGTCTCCTCATATGGTAGTCGATAAGATGCACTAAAGATGTAAGTTAATAAAATGTTGAGAAATGCTAGATTAATGACAAGGCAGTAATTATATTAACTTACTGTGAGTTGTTAGGCTTTGGTACATCACTTTCTCTCCTACGGGGTGCTGAAAAGAAGCTAGGTCAGGTCAATGCAATAGTCAACCAAGTATCCCAATGGTCTGACCACACAATTAATCATGCAGCAAAATAGCTAGGTATGCATAAGAAACTTCATATCTAATGTAATCATAATATAGTTGTGACCATAGTTGTGACCATGAAAAGAGCCTGTACCTATTGTCTAAATTTGAAGAATAAAGTTAGATTTTTAATTTCATAATTTTGGACAGAAATTAGTGCAGGTACTTATAGTATTCGTATCAAGTTTAAAGGAATTCACGAATCCTTCATTTATAACTATCTGATAATGTCCTCAAGCTTTCAACCAAATTTTCTAGCTCCCTTTGGGAGCCAGGCAATGCCCCATGCATGGCTCAGGCATCAAATGCACGACTCTTATGGCTCACAAGTGAGATTCAGTGTTAATCGATTATGAGTGGTTCATGGGTAATGGGTATCAATAATCTAAGCATTTCATGAGCATTTCTGATTGATATCATTGAAGAAAAAAATCACTTTTTTGCCAATAAGTTATAATTAATGTATTGGCATATGCTTACTCTTTGCTGAGTTTTTAGGGTTTGAAGTCTGTCCTGAAACACTGTTTGCTCCATTGAGATAGAGAGTGAAACCCTGTTCTCTTCTTTCAAGAACTTTTTGGTCATCATCCTTCTCTTTCAACTTTCTCAACAATCTGAAATGAGGAAAGTAACAGTAATAAACAGTTAACTTTTTCAGGCTCTTGAGAACAAGGTGAAACTTTTGGAAATTAATGAAATAAAAATAGTATCGCTTTTAAAAATGATTTAAAACACACAAATGATTTAAAACACACAAATAATGAAATCATGAGTTCATGGAACTTACTTATTGCGTTGAGCCAAAAGATCAAGATATTGCTCATATTGTTTGTCAGCAACACCCTGCAATTATCATGTGACAATGTTTGAAAATGAAAATTTGTGACTATTTCATGCTTTCATGAACTCAAATTAGTGAATTCTACTATAGCTCTGAAAAGGGTTCTGCCATACAAAATCCATAAGAGCATGAAGAATAAATGGAATAACTCACATGAGGCATGGATGGAGAGTTTTGACTTTATCACAATTCAAAGGAGAAGCATCACTATTAGGTAGTTAAGAATATTAGCAACTTCACAACTCATTCAGGTAGAACTACAGTCTCTTGGAAGAAACAAGTAACTGACATTTTGGTCAAAATTAACTTATGTATTGCTATGATGTGCAAGTGATTCTGCACAACATCCAAATGGTTTGGGAACCAAAAGACATCTAGAAATTAAGATATTCGATCTTTAAAATTTTGATAACCAAGTAACTGACGTTTTGATGCACTAAGAAAACAAGAAGTAATTATTTTTTTTAGTAACTAAATGATTCAAAAATAGTTGAGGAAAAACCTGTTGATGTTACTTACTATTTGGCAATAAAGCAAGTTTCAGTTGTTGTTTAAAAGGTAAAGTCAAGTACCTAAATGTTTTTTTTCACACTACTGAAAAACACAGTAGGTATGAGTTTTTTGTACTAGAGAAATTACCAAGCATATGTTTTATACAGTTTGAAAAAACTAAGTTTGTGTTTTCCTTACTAAGGTTTTAAACTTTACAACACTACTTTATACAATCAAATTTGAGGAAGGTGCTCATCACCAAATGGAGTTTTCTGAAGACGAGAAATAATATAATCATTTTTAATGTTGTATTCTCGAAACTGGCAGTAAATCAGTGGTGAAAAGTAGATCTGATTTGAATCCATTTTTGCATTCTTAGTGTTTTACTATGGGGTCTTCCTCAGTAAAGGCTAAAAGCAATCAAGTTCAACACCTTACTAAGGTATATGTTAAATTTGCTTGGGGAAAAGTCAAATCAGTGTTAATTTAACAAGGTAAAAACTGAAATAAGTGTAAAATCTAATAACCCAAAAGGCAAGTAAGTCTTAGGAAAAACTTATTTAGCCCATTAATGTGCCGAATCATCGACTTTCCTTGAAAAAATAGAGAAAAAATTGATGAATCATATTTATTATTATGATTCATATTTATTGAAAGCTTCTTATTACAATTATCTCGTTTAAATAGAGAAAAAAAAACATATTTATTATTATGAATCATATTTATTGAAATCTTCTTATTACAATTATTTCGTTTAATCAATTATTTAGTTTATACTTTAGCTTTTTAAACTTTAATTTTTTGAGATATTATTTCGTTTAATCAATTATTTAGTTTATACTTTAGCTTTTTAAACTTTAATTTTTTGAGATATTTATTGAAATTTTTGGCGTGGCGTATTTGCTAAACATGTATATCTTGTCTGACGTCGTCAGACCCCCGCGCGAGGGGGTCAGGCAACGCCTGACAATGTATATCCATGTTATGCGGCTTGGTTTCCCAGGGAAGCGCTGAGCTGAGCTGCGCGCGTTCGCACACTTATTGTACCGTACTGCGCGCCGCGGACGAATGCCATTAGCTTCCTAAGCCCGCATAAGTGTGTGTACGCGCGCGACGCTTCGCTACGGGACACACTTTCCTAAACCCGCATAGGTATGTGTACGCGCCGCGCGAGCCACACAGGGATATACGTGTTAATTAGCAAGGACACACTGTTCTGAGGAAGCGCGCCGCGCAACGCAAACAGGGATATATATACGTGTTTAGCAAGCCATTAACTAGGCGCGCGCGCGGCGTGGTGGCGCGGCGGAGCTTCGGAGGGTAGCGGCACATTGGTTATGTTTAAAATTGGGTAATTTATCGGAAAAAGGAAAAGAATTGATTTGTTTATATGTTTTTTTATATTGAAAATGTTCATGAAAATACATTTCTTTCTTAAAATTTCTTTCTTACCCCCTCAAAGCCTGCTACTACCCCTCAAAGCCTGCTCCTTCCCCTCAAAGTCTGCTACGCCCCTAAAAAATTACGTTTGTCTCCTCAAAGGCTTCTGCTGCACCTGTAGTCCGTACAGTGCAGGAGCAACTGGTAGCATTGCTGAGGACCTATTCGAGAGGGATATAGCAATCAATGCAAAGTTGGAAACAAATTACACTTAATTATGAAATTTTGCTGTCCAGGTGCCCGGCCCTGCTTTTTCAGTGTTTGAAGACAGAATGAATATATTGTGAATTTGATTGATGTATATTACATCCAGACAGAAGTGTTATCGCTTCTTTGTACAATTTATGTTTAATTCTGTTTAATTCTGTTTGACTTGACTTTACTTTACCCTCTGACACTACATCATCCGACACTTGATCCCACATAATTACTAATATCTTGTAGACAGGATTTGGATATTGCAATAATGTTATAGTGATTGTATATCACACATTATTTTCTCAAAACATAATGTGTCATATAAAACTCAAGACTCTATAAGACATGCAGTCGTAGTCAGGAAGCTGCCAGCAGTATGTCTAGAGTAGTTCCAGATGAGGTTTTGGATCCTCTAGCTCCTCCTTGTTTCCAGGGCAGATGGCTTTAACACATCTCCTTGGGTGACACAGGAGGGGTTCTTCCAACTTAAAAACCTTGAATAAGCTTTGGATCAATGGATTTGATCTGTGGTGATTCATCAAGGAATGTAATGTCAGGGGGGTCAAATTTTGCAGCAATCTTCGAACTGTGATATTTGATCCCCTGCTCCCCCTACTGATTCTGAAGTAGGGCATGTAATGTCAGGGAATGTAAGGTCGAGATGTGATGTTGGGAGTTCAAGTGTCCTTTCCTGGGTATATAGTGCTCTAAGCAGAGGAAGAACCTGGTCAGGGTGAATTCCCCCTTTGCAGATGTGTACAGTGACAGTGAGACCTTCATTAACCATAGAGTCTCCAATGATGAGGTGCCTGTAATAGGGAGATAGAGGGACTATCTGGTAAAGGTAGGGATCTGTTGCAGCTTGAGGACCAGATGTACCATCATATCCAGGATGTGCAGGCTTTGCCATTCTTCAAGGGGTAGATCTGTTTGAGCAGGAGGGGCAGTTGGTGATTTCTGCAGCACTCAATTGGGATGGACAAGAAAACTATTGGGAAGGGGCTGCAGGACAGGATCAAAAGACTGAGGAGGAGGCTGGGCAGAAGACTCAGAAAGAAGTTGAGTAGCAGTGGCTGATCATGAGAGGAAGTTTAGGAGGAGGCCAAGAGGTGGTAAGGTGAGGCAGGGCTAAGGAATCCATGGTACTATAGTGTGAGGCACTGAGGCAGGAAGACTAGATGGGCAGGGGCACTTTCAGGGCTAAATTGGGGCAAGAAGGGCTGTACTGGAAAGAAGGGCGGTGGAAGAATGGAGACAGGAAGTGAATCTGAAGGGAGCACTGGTGTTGAAGGAGGTAATATTAGTTGTCAAAAGGTGATATTAGTGTTGGAGAGGCCCCCAAAGTGGGAGCAGGAGTGGATTTTACTGGGGTTGACAGAATTCTGGGAAGCCATCTTTAGCTCTAGCAGTCCAATGTCAGGGCGAGTGATTCCTAAAAGCTCTCTGTGCCGCAGTCTTAATTGGCAAGCCCTTTCATTGGAACTAAGAAGCCCTCAAGCAAGCCGAGATTTTCCTTTCAAGCACTTCAGTACTTTCCCAGCCACTTGAACATATTCAATACCTCTTGGTTAACCTTTTGAAATGTTATACCTCACAGATTGAAGAGGTGCTGGTCATGTGCCATCGAGCAATATCAAATGTTACACAGATGATGTAACTGGCACATATCAAATAACAGTAGAATGATCTTGGTCTATCAGTTGCTAAAAGTACTCGACTGTACTAAAATGAGCTAAATTATCTAAAATATCGAATTTTATTCATGATTATGATATTAGTGTCTTCAAATGTATTCAGATGTGTTCTTAGAACTATTGCAAGCAACTTTCATATTAAATTAACTAACTGAGGTGTAATGCGATGGCAGAATACAGCAATCCCCTACGAAAGTTCAAAGTTGTATTTCTTGGTGAGCAAAGTGGTAAGTTAAGTACACAGTAGACTGAAATATAACATCCAGATATTTCTTTATTGCCCATTTGTAATTGGAAAGAAAATACTAAGTTATTCATTAAGTTGCTCAACTAGCATTTCATGTAGCTCATTTCAGTTGGGAAGACCTCATTGATAACCCGGTTTATGTACGATAGCTTCGACACAACTTACCAGGTAATTCCTTCCAGTTACATTCCTTATCGCGGGGTGTCACTGTTCCAATTGTCCCAAACTCAAGAAAAGGTAGTTTGGGACAGGGACATTTGGTACAAATGGTACAAAGAAAATGAAACAAATGGGACTCAAAAATTGAATAAGGACTGGGAGAATTGGGACAAATGGAGCAATTTGGACAAATGAGACAGAGAAATATTTGCCTTCAACAATAACTTATCTCTTATTAATCGAAATTTTTGAATTAAATTCCTTATCCCTACCAGGCTACCATCGGAATAGACTTCCTGTCCAAGACGATGTATCTGGAAGACAGGACAGTACGGTTACAGTTGTGGGATACTGCGGGTCAGGAGAGGTTCAGGAGTCTCATACCCTCCTACATCAGAGACTCAACTGTTGCTGTGGTGGTCTATGACATTACAAGTAAGATAGGGGCCGGGGCAACTCATAAATTCCCGGTGGAAATCAAAAGTTGGCAAAAAGTAGTTTAATTTTTGGGGGTTTGTGGGGCCATGGGGTCTAGAATTATTTGAAACCTTCCGTTTCATTATAATTGATGAAGGAGGAAACAATTTTGTTATTTAAGGCATTATAGGTACTTCTTTAGCTTTTGTTTGGATTATAAAACACAGGACTACCAGCCTAATTAATGAGTTAATGCCGGCCATAGAGTACCACCCTATCAGCTCTTACATCTTAGTCTTATTTCTTCCATGGACGGTTTCCCCACTCTTCCGACGAACAATCGTACTGTGATGTTTGGCAGAGCCCGTGTGAGGACATGACGCATAGCATTATGTGAAACCAGTGTGATGTTAAGACGACACTAGTGTGTATTGTTGACATGAGGATGATGTATAAGTGACTCCAGTGTGAGGTACTGGTCAAAGTGACAACATTGTGAGATATAGTTAACAATATTATTAGGTATATTTGACACCAGTATAAGGCAAAGCTGACACCAGTGTAAGGTATAGAAGGATAGTTGACACCAGTGTGATGAGCAATTTGTAGTTGACATCAGTCCGAGCTATATTTGACATCATTTACATTCACAGTTGACACCAATTTGATGTATAGTTGATACCAGTGTGAGTTATAGATGACACCAGTGTAATAATTTATATTGTTTTTTTTTCTCTTTCGAATTTTAATTTATCTCAGCATACCCTTACCCCTATGTTCCATGGCCATATTTTCACTCATATATATCAGTGATATTTATTTTCTGATATTTTTTACCCATATTTTTACGATTTTACTGATATAATTCGGTCGAAAAAATATGTGCGAGCCGGCACATATTAAATTTTTTTACTCATATATATGGGTAGTGAGTGCCAAGATCACGTTCTAATTGATACACTTAATTGAATTTTGACATGTACCCAGGTATTCTTGTGTGTTAATGAGGTAATTGTTTACATTCAACACTCTACACCCGACCTCGGGCTCATTCACCATTGACCTTGATCGAGGCGGATCGAAGAAATAAAAACTCTTAATTTTGCTATTGGGAAATATGAAACTAAAAAAGTTCATTTGGTACATTGAAACATGGAGAGGCCATGATTACGCTAATGAGGCCGTGTACTGACCAATGGAGGTCATACTCAATCAATTTCATCATTTTTGGCCTCTGATACTTTGTCAGGCTACTTTAAACTTCACTCAGTGTCTGCAAAGGCCATTACTGGCCTTTAACACACTGAACATGTGCAGAACAGTTAACACAGCATATAAATTTAGGTAGGCTTCGCAATACGAGGCTCAAACTCGCCGACTCCACCGCATGTACACGGCTCGAGACCCGCGCTGGGCCTACAAAATTGCATGACTGGCTAGCCAGTCATGCAATTCTGTAAGGGGCCATACATTAAGGACGTCCGCAAAATTCGGCCATTTCAGATTCCTCCCCCCCTTGTCCGCAAACGTCCGCAATCCAGAAACCCCTCCCTCCCCCGGACGTCCGCATTTTTCTTCAAAATCTTTTGGGTCATCATTTTTGGCACCGAAATTTCATGATTTTCTAGTGAAATAGCCGTCAAATCGCCCAAAATTTCCATGAATTGCGGACGTCTGCATTTGCCCAAACACCCCCTCCCCCTACGTCCGCGAACGTCTGCATTGGCCAGACTCCCCCCTCCCCCCCCCATTGTGGACGTCCTTTATGGATGGCCCCTAAGCCCAGCACAGGTCTCAGGCCACACACACGGCAGAATCGGCAAATCCGAGCCTCATATTGCGAAACCTACCTATATTCATTCGCTCATTCAGTGAAGGTAACATGAAGTGTCCCAGTGAGGGAGCAAAACTTTCTCTGAAAAACTGTTCTCTAAATCTACGGTGTTTACGGCCTACTCCTCTAAAATCGGTTTTTTAGGTTAGCCTCAAACATTAAGTTAGTGTTGAGGTTAGGATGAGAGTTAGAACTAGGGCTTGCGTAGTTGGGTTCCGGGTTAAGGTTTAGGACTACCTTATTGGCCTTAATTTAAACGGCCCTTAAGATAGAAAAGACTTTGAAATTTTGTCCAAAGGGCCGGTTAAAAAACCAGTTAAAATGGGGTCGGTCAAATTAAAGGCCAGTCAATTTAGGTCAAATTAAACTTTTACGACTTGCCTTTTATTCTCATGAACGTCATTATATAACACGATAATGACCTTAAAATCATCGTGAAAGATCGGGATTTGGGTCTTTCGGTGCAATTTATTAAGTATAAATGGGTTTTAATGGTCATTTAGAGCAAAAAAATCCTTGGTCTGGTGACCACTAGAAAATTTTTGTCCAAGGGGCCGGCTAAAACGGTTCAAAATTGATTCAATTTTTGTCCATAGGGCCGGTTAAAAAAAGGGCCGGTTAAAAAAAAAGGCCGGCTAAATAAAGGCCAATAAGGTATAACTTTAAAGGGAGCTTTGACAGGGAATCGGTAAAAAGCCAGTGAAGGTGTGCACACACTTACACATCACTACAATAGTTGTAGTACTGGTTAGTCTGTAGCTACCTGTGAGTCTGCCTTTGAAAGCTAATCAAAGAATTCAGACGCACACATTATAATAAAAACCGCTGCAGATGGTAATGATGAAACCTTTTGCCTTGTTTTTGCCTTTTTAAAGGCCATGAATGATGAAGGCACCAACATTGTACAGCTCCCGTTAGGGTTCCGGTCATGCACGATTTTGTAATGGAACAAATGTGTAATGTAAGAATGTAGTGGCAGCAAGGTGCCGGGGCATTCAAAAAGTCTTGCCGATCCATGACTGACCAGTACTCTTATAAGATTTGATTTTGGAACATGAGATGAGATTTTCACTCTTGACAAAAACGCATCCCAGTTTACTGCTTCTTTGGGCGTTGGCTGTATACCTAACCCTTCATAAGTTCATATACAGGCTGTACTGCTGTGCCTGTAGTAGGCCTTGTCATTTCGACCGTGCTGTGTGCACTAAATTATAGGTGAAGCGGAATGAAGATAAGGCCAACTTCACGTGCATTGAATAGAAATATCATGCTATATAATAGTATGGATTATACACTCATATTGCTCAATCTGATTGGTTAATGTACCAATCATCAGTTGACTGAATACTGATGGGTTAATGTTTCAATGCTTGGACTGTGATTTAATTACGTAATTTGCGGCACCAAAATTATATGGGCATGGAACAGGTTGAGCTGAAAAATATATTTTTCAGAAAAAATATGGCCATATTATTTCAGTGAATTATTTGGCCATGGAACAAGAGGGTTACAATGATAATGACGAACAAATTTCACCAATTTCATTTATTACCAAAAGTGCTAAAATAAAATATTCAAACTTTTCCTCTTCATGCCGTCTTAGCTTCTTGTTGGAAAGGTTTATGAATCTTCGGCCGTATGGTGAATGAGACAAATTATAGAATCGAAATTTTGAAAATTTCAACATTTCA
This sequence comes from Beroe forskalii, assembly GCA_011033025.1. Taxonomy (NCBI): domain Eukaryota; kingdom Metazoa; phylum Ctenophora; class Nuda; order Beroida; family Beroidae; genus Beroe; species Beroe forskalii. Next base: position 5,242 of record WFMF01000968.1, on the reverse strand, counting down.
TTGCACTTACGGTTATCTCTCGTATTGAGTAGAAAAAACGCGAGTTTTTGCACGACGGCATGAAAACATCAATGTTTTGACGATGTTTTCGACTTACCAATTACCATGAGGCATATAAAACTCTATAGTATTGATCGTGTTGCCACTTACCATGACAGCATGAAAACACCATGGTATTGACAGTGTTACCATGACAGCATGAAAACACCATAGTATTGACAGTGTTACCATGAGACATGAAAACTTCATGGTTTTGACAGTGTTACCATGACAGCATGAAAACTCTATAGTATTGATCGTGTTGTCACTTACCATGACAGCATGAAAACTCCATAGTATTGACATATTAAAAGCATTTATAGTAATATTATTATGACGATTGTGAAAGTAGATATATATTGAATTTAATGTTATTGTAATAAAGATTTCGGCACATTGCCAGCCCCACCGTGGGTTTCCAAACAAACAAACATTACCATGACAGCATGAAAACACCATAGTATTGACAGTGTTACCATGAGACATGAAAACTTCATGGTATTGACAGTGTTACCATGACAGCATGAAAACTCCATAGTATTGACAGTGTTACCATGACAGCATGAAAACACCATGGTATTAACAGTATTACCATGACGACATGAAAACACCATGGTATTGACAGTGTTACCATGACAGCAAGAAAACACCATGGTATTAACAGTATTACCATGACGACATGAAAACACCATGGTATTGACAGTGTTACCATGACAACATGAAAACTCCATAGTATTGACAGTGTTACCATGAGACATGAAAACTTCATGGTATTGACAGTGTTACCATGACAGCATGAAAACTCCATAGTATTGACAGTGTTACCATGACAGCATGAAAACACCATGGTATTAACAGTATTACCATGACGACATGAAAACACCATGGTATTGACAGTGTTACCATGACAGCAAGAAAACACCATGGTATTAACAGTATTACCATGACGACATGAAAACACCATGGTATTGACAGTGTTACCATGACAACATGAAAACTCCATAGTATTGACAGTGTTACCATGACAGCATCAAAACACCATGGTATTGACAATGTTACCATGACTGCATGAAAACACCATGGTATTGATAGTGTTACCATGACAGCGTGAAGACACCATGGAATAGAAGTCGATGGTCGTAGGTTATTAAGGCCCATGTAGCCACTTACCACAGGGATCAAGGTAGTCAATCTTCGGAGGGGCGCCCCCGACTAAATTGGCATCTGTAAAGATGCTATCATCTGGCATCCCAGGTAAGGGGTACTAGTCAAACTAGTAGTGCATGCCAGGTGGGTTCCAGCTCAGAGCTCTTTGTTTTGGAGAGCTGACCACCACGCGTGGCGGGGGAGGTGGTCAGTGAACATTGCACCAAAAAAAGCATGAAGACACCATGGTATTGACAGTGTTACCATTTACCATGACGACATAAAATCACCATGATATTGACATTGTTACCATGACAACATGAAAACACCATGATATTGACAGTGTTACCATGACAACATGAAAACACCATGATATTGGCAGTGTTACCATGACGACATGAAAACACCATGGTATTGACAGTGTTACCAATTACCATTACGACATGAAAACACCATGGTAATGACAGTGTTACCATGACAGCATGAAAACACCATGGTATTGACAATGTTACCAATTACCATTACGACATGAAAACACCATGGTATTGACAGTGTTGCCATGACGGTATCAGAAAAGCATGGTTTAGGTACCTAGTGTTACCGTGACAACACATCGGCATATAGTATGTCGCCATGACAGAATGACAGCACCATGACAACATATTGTATCAATAACGAGACAGTATTACGACACAAAATATTTAAATTCCAATATGCTATTTTAGGATATTAAAACATGATTATTTTTTCTACAGTTCAACCCATCTCACTGTGTATTTTTTTGGCTACACCAGGGACTTCACAGTTCACATCAGAGGCTTTCCTTATGTTATCTCAGTTTTTCATCTGAGCATGATTATGATCATAAATCAAGACATATGCAAATTATTGGCGTCTCTATGATTGAGTTGTGTAGTTGTATAGAAACCGTGAATCCCCGAGATATTCAGCAAGTTCTCTATTGAACTTCCCATAAAACTCCTGTAAAATCGCCTTGGTCTCCTCCAGCATATCTCTCTTGGAAACGTCCTTATTAAGCTTTCTGGTATTCTTGGCGTGATTTATGTTTATGTTTGCCTGAAGATCTGCAACTCGTGGCAGAGGGAGGTCTAGAAACCGGTACACTTCCATCAAAGTTGGGACAGGGTCAGAGGAATACTCCTCCATGGGAATCACCAGGAGGTTGTCCCCAAACCTTTCCTTCCAGTCTGGAATATAGCAGATGTAGATACCTAATCGCTTCCCGAATTTCTTGACGTTTAAAGGCTTCGTAATACACATCTGTAGAGATGTCTTTTCCAAACACGCATTGAAGCGAGCGACTTCCTCCACCACTTCCCGATGGAAAGAATGCTTGGTTCTGATCTCTCTGTGTGCAAAGAAGAGGTAATCCGAATAGAGCCGCGGGACAGGGTCGCGAACGATGGCAATGATCTTGGCTCCAGAGGTCACGCTGTAAATGAGATCTGCATTGGTGTAGGGTGGTTCCTGCGCCCCAGGGAAGCATTCCTCCCAGTTCACCAGATTATTCCAAATCAGATTCGGAGTGCCGTCCACTCGGAGGGAAGTCTTGTTTAGCTCTCCACTCTTCTTAAACCAGTTGAGATACTCCTCAAATGCACTCTCTCGGTTTCCAAGCCTTTTATCCGCCCAATAGTTCCATTCCTTCCCCCCTATCATGATCTGGTCGTGCCACACGAGCTTTTCGTATAAGTCCGAGGAACCACATTTTGCCACTCCCGTCAGGTATGCACCAGGAAGACAGCGTGGCTGGGATGATTTGGGATCGTGCCAACAAAAATTCCGGTAACCAGGGAGGAAATCCGCGGGGAGGCTTTGGAAGGGTCCGGCGGTCGTCCTATGTCCTTTAGGTTATAATTAATGTTGATTCGAGGAAGTTGTTGAGTGGTGCTTGAGTTGAGAGTTTCCTTTAGGTGAATGTTGATTGGAGGGAGTGATCCAGTAGTGCTTGAGTTGAGGGTGTAGAGGAGTGATATTAGGAGTCCAACTGTGAGTATTCCTAAGCAGGATCTTACTGTTAGCCTGGGAGACGTGAAGATAGTAGCAGGTATATTGAGACATTAGATTGTCATGTAGCAATATATGATTCATTGTGTAGACTGTAGCTTCACGATCACAAAAAAGCAAAACTACGGATTGTCATTAATCTGGGGTTGTGCTGAGAAACACACTTTGTTGGTAGAAAATTTCAATCAGAACAATGGGCATCGTATTTAAAACTGCACGAAATTATATAAGGGACTAGCAGGCCCTAGTATTTTGAGAGAAGTATATTTCACTGAAACTACGAGATAGAGACAGTGAATGTATTATAATGTATTATACTAGCAGGCCCGAAGGCCTGCAAACACACAGCTCACTCGGCGTTGCTATGCAGCACCTCGTTCGCAAATTTTAAACACTATCTTTCAAATTGATTGGATACTTTTCACCGCTTCAAAAAATTCCTATCAGATCTTCTCGTAATACGAAGACCACCCTACAAAAAATTGCCATCGAGTATGAACGATCCAATAAAAAAGACAAATGGATTTAGAAATATGGGGGTTTGTTGGGGGCACCTCTCGCCCAAGATAGACACTCGACTCTCGTGTATTACAATATGTGGTCGGGTTAATCAGAATTCTTACTTTACATCGCGATATACTATCGGGTAACTGTGGTGGGGGTTGTTGAGACTATAATTGACACGAGGTAGTTATTTAACGATATCAGAAAGTATTTAGTTCGAATAGGGGCAGCCAAATCATCGTTCCTGTCATGCTGGAATCTTGCAGCCCTTAGCCAATATAATAGCGCACTTGCTTGCAGAATTAATTATCAATGCATTCTATATAAGAAATAAAAGTTATAAAACAAGAACTATAATCAGTAGATTATTATTGTCACGGGCATAGCCCCAGATGATTGGAGGTAAATCCTTGGCCGAAGATCCCGTCTATATAACTCTATCCATAAGAAACTGAGTCTAGCATTAGAAACTTGAAGTCCTGTTGCGATGAGCTTAACTTCAATGATGCGGTGGCTCTACTGGTCTTAAAATAATACTCGGCTTCTCCCCATCTAATTTATGCATTAATATGCATCACAATGCTACCCCATGGGGGGGGGGGGTAAGGCAAACTTTGGCAAACTTTGGCAAACGCTTCCACTTTTTTTGGAGTTTGCCAAAAAAGTGTTTACCAAAGTTTGCCATAGTTTCTAAAGTTGCTAAAATTTGCCAAAGTTTGCCAAAAATACCCAAAAATTTTGTAATTTCTGATTTCTTGTCCACAGTGCTTACAGGACGTGTGCATAATGGTTTTCAAAGAGCTGAACCGATATCCAATGCTTAATTTTCATTCAGACCCTTCGAGGCTTTACACCTGGACCTTCCCTCTCCAAGCACCATACTGTTTACAAAAAGGTATCCTAAGGCTGAAGGACCAGGGTTTGAAATTTCGAGAACCTTTTGGTTCGAGAAAAGAATGTTTATAATTCTAGGCATGGATCCATGTATGTACTATCTATCTTATCATTTACCAGTTTATCAGATAACGTGTCTTTGGCAAAAATGGTACCACAGGAAAATGACCAAAATTAGCCTGCATTAGCATCCATGGGGCTGGAGGCTGAATGTAGGTTAATTTCAAAAATTTGCTCCACTCAACCTCTATGGAGGCTAAAATTTCGGTTTAACCTCCACTGAAGAATAAGCCTCCATTAGCCCCACGGAAACTGGAAACATAACATTTTCGTGTGGAGGCTAAAGCTTTAATATGGACTTATGGAGCCTAATGAGGCTATGGAGACTATTCGGATGCTGACTGGAGCCTAAATCAATTAGCGGAAACTGGTAAAATGTGCACTAATTTACTATTTAGTAGTTTGAAAAACAATTAATAGATTCAAACTTTCAGGCTGAGACAGCTCCAACTATATCCTCCACTAGGCACCACTCAGCCGCCAGCCACCTCCCCTGGCCCCTCAGCCCCCCCTGGCTCCCCAGCTTCCCCCAGGCTTCACTAAACCTCCACAGGACCACCCCCCAGGGGTC
>WFMF01000967.1:0-21404 GCA_011033025.1 Beroe forskalii | reverse complement strand
TTTAAATTTCCCCCAAATTAAATTTTTAAAATTTTTTGGCCCCAAAAACGAGTTTTTTTTTTTAATTTTATTTTTAAAAAGGTTTTTGGAACCCGTTTTTTGGGGGGAAATTTTCGTTTTTCCCTAAATACAATTTTGGCAAAAGGGGGAAAATTTTTTTGTAAATTTTAAAAAACTTAAACCTTTTTAAAATTTTCGGGATTTTCCCAAAATAAAAACTGTAAATTTTTTAAAGGGGGCCGGGAAATCATTTTTCAAACGAAAAATTGGCCCCGCTGACTTTCAGCATTTCACTGGACTCCTGGCTTTTTATTGGGGCCAGCGGTGGCCCTTGGGGCCCGGGGGCCCTGCCGCCCCGGCCGTTTGGGGGGGATCACCCTTTGGGGGCAGTCCCCCTCAAAAAGGCCCTCCCCGGGGGAGCCCCGGCCCCCTTGGGGGGAACTGGCCTCCCCCTTTCCCCGGGCCCAGGGCACGGGCCCTTCGGGGGATGCCCTCGTCCAGATCCCATCCCGTGGCTGCGAGCGCCACAGCGCCTGATATATATATATATATATAGATAGCCAAAAACGAATTGAAATTGTTTGGGTTCCGCAACCACCAAGAATCTACATTTACCACTCCGAATATTCAACTGAGAATCATAGTAAAAAGAAATGTCGATTAAAAAGTCATGATATGAATTTTAATCGCAGTCTTACCCGTGGCGGTGCGCTATGGGTACAAGAAATAGGCAGAATTTTATCTTAACAGAAGTTTTCCTGTGAATTCAATTGTTCTTGGAGAATGACATGAGCAGGCCATTTTGTGTGAGTGAGTTATAGTTTATAATGAGCGTGAATAAACGCTTATAATTAGCGTTAGCAACATAAATGTATGAACGAACGGTAACATACAAAGTTAGTCTCTCGAAATCTTTCTTAACTTAAATTTTATTTTTCAGGGAAGTCTGACATCACATTATGTAATTTGACGCAACTTATATTTGACTTATGATAAGCTTGAATGATTATTAACGATTATTATAATTTTATGAGTGTGAATGATTAACGGTTACAGTAATTGATAGGGCTTACAACTATAAGTTATATTAGGTACATCATGATGTGTGATGTTAGTGTGAGTTTAATAGCTTAAAATTTAGCGTGACCAAGATATTTCTTTGTACCCATAGCGCACCGCCACGGACGGGCTGCGATTAAAATTCATATCATGACTTTTAATCGTATTTCTTTACTACGTTCTCAGTTGAATATTCGAGAAATATGTTAAATGTAGATTCTTGAGTGGCTGCGGAACCCAAACAATTTCCAATTGTTTTTGGCTATCCATATCACTATTTTTTTCGTAGCAAACTTTTCATAATTAATAAAACTGAGACCAAGTAATGCAGGTACTGTGAAGCCTAAATACAGTACACAACCAGGCTGAGTGCTCACTTTTTGCAATTGAGCAATAGGTGCTAGAGCTGATACCAACTGCTGCTGGAGCTGTCAGGTTTTCTGATTGTACATTTTTCCAGCTAGTTAATTCGCAAATGACAACATAATTGCAAAATCGCCGAATCGACGCCAATTGGCGCTGATTGACGCCAATGGGCGATACCACCAAACGGCGCTGATGAAAAATCGAACATCTTCCATCGGCGCCAATCAGCGCCGTTCTGCCCCAGATCGGCGCTGATCGGTGGTATTGTAATTGCGATAAGCGCATGGTCGGCGCCGATTAATTTGTATATGACCACAATGCAAAATTTGTGCTGATCGGGCGATCGGCGCTGACCTAGGCTGATCGGCGATACCACCGATCAGCGCCGATGAAAAATGAACCATTTTCCATCGGCCGTCGCGCGGTCATCGGTGCCAATCGGCGCTATCGGCGCCGATCTGCCCCCCGATTGGCGCCGATTGGTGGTATCACCGATCAGCGCGGTTCACTGGTTCAGGGCCGGACGGGCACCGACCAGTGCCAAGTTGGCGATTTCTGTAATCTCCCCTTCACACCACCACATCATCCTCACCCACCCTCACATCACCCCCACCGGCCTCTCTTTTATATAAGTCGAAATTTTTGCAATGTGGTCATTTGCCAATTAATTAGCCAATTAGACAATAATGACACTGGATTTATGAAACAAAATTTGCAATCTCAGCAACTGAATACAACTTTATTACAATATTTACAGAAAAAGTACTTATCGGACCCTTGGTCACTAGATTCCAAATAATGAAAAGCAGCATACTAATACTTTTCCATTATGAACTGTGCACAGTTGTGAACAATCATTGAAATCGGTTCCAAGATAAATTTAAATGTTAATATTTAAATGTTGATAATATAAATGAATGGGTATTGGGTAAGATCCTTTAAATATATCACATACCTGATCTTCAATTAAAATAGTTAAATATTCACTAGGTAATCCTATAATGCATGAAACGATACCTACACAATAATATGATCATAAACGATGAACTCACATAATATTATGTCACAAATATCTTGCAAAAACGGGGTCTCAGAGTTTTAGGATTTAAAATTGTTCTGTCATAACCAGACGCCAATCCTTTGAATCATTATTTGTTTTGAATTTTAGGTTCTAACTGCATATTATTGGCGATATCGTTATAAGTAGGAACTGGAACATACTATTATAAACTTATAGAATATCGCGTTATAGGCAGATGAGATTATAATTGAGCTATAATTGAGCTATTATTATGGTTCAAATTAATTAATCGATTTATGTGATGGCGAAAGCTTCATGTGGTTAATCATACATTTATTGGAAAGTACTTTCTAATTATCATCAGCAGCAATCATAATATGTGTCAAAACTCAAAAGGAAAGGATATCCACTTGACTCCCATTACATAATTTCCTCAGTAAGTAACTTAATTGTATATGTCTACTGGCCTTGTGCTTATTAAAGTTGATAACCTGAGTAATAACCAAATTACCTAATTAATCATAGAATACTAGAATCAATGGTTCAGCACATTCAATTAGATACCTATGTGTAAAGCAAAGTACATTGAATTACAGCTGAATATCTTCTCCAGACATAAAACAAAATTGCAACAAGTGCCTTATGATATACATACGCATGAATGGGATACTGTTTTCATGAAATATGCTATTACTTAAGTGCTGTCGCACCAATGAACATTCAGCATTAATAAGGGCATACACTCCACAGTCAAACACGTTCTTTTGTTTGACAGACCTGCCATCCCTAAAGACGAAATCTGATGCTTGCAGCATATCCTGCGACCAACCTAAATTATAGACTGAATTCACATACACATTTAGAGCATTAAGATATTCAATTAAGAAGGAACATCTTTCTCGTAGATGTTGTTGACTAAAACCTCCAGAATCATACAATGTAATCGATTTTTCATTTGGACGATTATCTAAGATAAGGCAATACCAATGCCCATATGAAGCATCATTAGCAAAGGTGAAGATGATGTCCTTTGTTAAGGGGTCTCCAGCAACTCGGAGGCCTTTTTCTGGGGTGTGGTCTTCTGCCAATTCATCTACATCAGTCAACATGGAATATTGGATTTGCGTGTGTGCATGTCTGATATAACTAGGTATGGACCTGAAAGCATCGTATCCAGCCTGAACATAGGAGTATCTGGCCATTGATGACAAATAGTAAACATTTTCTCTCGTATGGACGGTTTCATCATTTAGATACCATCCATAGTGATCCATTATGTCACTAGATAGCCACTTTTGACCAGATGAAACCCTTTTGAATGGGTCTGGATCGAGTTCTATGGCCAGCCTGTGTCGAATCATGTCAGACTGCCGGTCCCCATGTCTATTTAAGATCCTGTTAAAGATGAACAGCATGTCGTCCATGGTCATATTATGGAAATCGCCAGTAATTTCATTCCTTCCAGGACAGAGATCCAACAGGTCAAAGATTTTGCTGATGCTAAGTTCAGGATCATGCTGAACTGGGATGAAGGTCGCATTTGGCATTCCTATGCCTTTTAAATCAATATTAATAACTTTTGGTGCTTTATTAGGCTGTCTTGATGGCTTGGCAGTTGGTGCTACTTTTGGATTCTTGTTTTTAGCTCCTTTTGGTCTCCCTCGCCCTCTTTTAGTGGATGGTTCTTTGTCCTTCTCAGATCCAACAGAAGTGTTATTTTTCCCACGGGGCCTTCCTCTCTGTTTAGGGGTTTTATTGGGCTTTTTATCCTTAGATTCATTAATAGTTGTTTCAAGGAAAGACTTGGCCTTTTTTCGAGCACTGCTTATGTACCAAACTCGCTCTGGCAAACAAGTGGGTACTTTGGTTGGAATCTTCTTCATGTTTGATTCATCAGAAGGGACACTAATGCTACCAAGACGAGCATACTCTATCAATGCTCTCTTGTTGACGACTATTTTTCTGGGGTCGAAATTGATAAGGTGGAGTCCCTCTAGGGATGTAACCCTCGATAATGCTACATATGCTTGGCTTTCAGCAAACACTTTTTTGCCAAGGTCGACCATCACATTGTCCAAGGTTAAACACTGAGACTTATGAATGGTCATGGCGTAAGCCAGACAGATAGGAAACTGCTCCCTATGTAGAAAGGCTCCATGAAACAGCTGGATTTTTCGCCTGACCCTGTCAATATTCACTGGTTCATCTGCATTATCAAATTTTACTTTAAGACGCTCTATGACACCATCATGGTTTCTTTCCAAGCTAACCACTTCTCCCATTGCACCATTGAATAATCCTGCAGCTACATTTAGATTTTGTCGTAGCATGATTCTTACACCTTTATCTAGTGCCAATGACTTTTCAAGTCCGGCAGTATTCCGTGGATCGTCTAGCTTATTTAATTTTTCTGCAGCATCCCTTGCATTCTTTTCCTGGCTTTTTGTTTTGCAATCGATGATGTCTTTAGCCATGCAAATCTCAAATTTAGGGTGCTGTCTTTTAATGATGCCACAATTGAATCTTTCAGCCATTTCACACGTTGGCATGAAGCATACTGGTAAAGATTTCAGCTGAAGATAGTAATCAATAAGCTCATCCAGAATTTCATCTGGTGAAGTTGCATCTGATGAAATGGGAATGCACCTTTCACTTAAGAGACTTATATCGTCCATGGTATGAGTACCAATTCTTATTCGATAAAGTAATTCTTTCCATCTCGAATTTGTTTCACCAACCTGACGCTGATTAATGGTAAGTTCATCATAATCAAATTTTCTCCAAAGATTAAGTGCAATTTTCGCCCCACCTGTCACCTTATGCATTAAATTTTCATTGATTTCAATAAATGGTGGATCTGAATGCACAGGAGGAAGCTGCAAAAGGTCACCAAATAGTATGGTACTTTTGTGCCCAAAAAGTCCCTTCAAATTGAATATTTCACCCATGCGTAAGTGGATCAGAAGCAGCATTATATTAGACACCATGCTTACCTCGTCGATAATGACACATTGTAAATTCTTCATGATAACCCTCACTTGGTCAAGGATAGTTTTACTTAAAGCTTGGTATTTGGAGTGAGAACCGTGCTCCACAGGTATCCGAAAAACAGAGTGAAGTGTCTGACCTTTGATGTTGTCAGCAGCTAAACCAGTTGGTGCCCCGAGAAGGGAATCACATGGTTTCCCATGAATATTTTTCTGGACATACATAAATCCAACAAGACAATTGATCAGATAACTTTTGCCAGTCCCTCCAAATCCTGACACATAGAGGTGGATGGGTTGGTTGTCTGGACAATCCTTTGGACAGTCTTGGCAAAGACCCATCTTGTGGTCCACAATGTGGCTGAGTCTGGATGTTATCTTGTCATACACTCTCCTTTGATCAGAATTCAATGTACCAACCATGTTTTGAAGTTGCTCTTCTGATTTTATAGTGCTGTTATTATTTTGGGCTTCAAAGTCTTTTAATGCATCAGAAATAATGGCCTCGTCATCATTTGGATTATTGTCATTGTTGTCATTGTTGTCGTTTTGGGTATTGTTGTTGTTGCTGTGGGCATTTGCTCTTTCCTCCATTTCCTCCTGTAACTTCTTCATTGAAACCTTGCGTTCATATTTTTGTTTCATGCATGGCAATATGTCTAGGAGCCTGAAAAACTCAGTATCATAGCTATCACTTCTGCCTTGTATATCTGACTCCTCTCTCCAAGGTTTGTACAAGCATAAGTAACTGTAGAAGAACATTTCTGGTTTTTCTTTGACATCAAAGTCAAAGCTTTGAATCACTGGCTTTCTTGAAGAATTCCTTGGTTTGAGAGCTTGGATATTCTTTGTTTCATCAGTGTTTTTGATAATGATTTTCCCTGGAGATTTGTCCTTGAGGGCACACTTTTCATACCTTGAGACAAATTCGTGTAATGACATGTCTTCCAAGCTGCTTGGACGTCGTGGGTAATAGTCATGAATGTAATCATGGCAGAATATATCAGTGTCAGTGTCTTCCTGCTTCTCCAAATCACTCATCTTTTTAAGACACCGTGAACGGAATCTTGGAAGAGTGTTTGGCACGAACTGGAAAGATTCACTGATCTGATACAATTCTCCATTATTTTGAAGCATCCTGTCGATAACTTCATGTGCACTCATTTCTCTATTCCTTAGACTGTCATAGGCAAACTTGGAGGATTTCTGGAATGCTGACTTCATATCCTCAGTTATGTATGAGTCAACAGGTGTTGTCTCAGATTTAACACTGTACTTTGTTATGTAAGTGGGGATTGAGAAAGAATTCTCACTTATAAACTGTATGTCTGTATTTCCTCCCCACATGAAACTAAGATCAGGATTGTAATCGTTAATGAATGTTTCATCTTTACTACGGCCAAGATCATAGAGCCTTTTCTTCATTTTGTTGGTCTTCCGACCAACAACACAAGACAATACATCATGAAGCTGGAAGGCTTCACTTTCTGGCCTTGGAAAACCGAATCTGCAAGCATTTGTGTACCGCCCACCTTTCTTGATTATGCGAAGACAATACTCTCTGCAGCTGTGTTTTTGACAATTCATTACAATCTCATGGAGCTCTGGCTCAGTGTTCTGATCTGGAATCTTACATGACACATACTTCTGAATAAAGTCGGCCACCTCCTTATCCGAGTTAACACCAATGACAGGGGCATCTTCCACCCACAAAACACAGTGAAAGTGGACCATACCCCGACCTTGGTATTCATGTCGGACAAAATGATGGACAACTTTTCCCAGAGGATTTGCTTCCAATATAAACTTCTTGATAGCTGCAAATCTCATGTGCATGTAATTAGACACCAAGACAGGGTCCTTAGCCAAAAGCTCTGAGTCTGTCAGATTTTCAACACCCTCCAGGTCCTGGTTATTGTCTCGGACATACTTAATGAGGTCATCCCAATGGTACTCTGCAGGATTGAATGTTATAAACCAAGTTGGGGGCCCAAACTCCTCCATCATGGTTTCAATTTTGCGTCTAACTGAAACCCAATACTGTGCAGTTCCAGGGACCTTATTGACACTTCTGCTTAGTCTTCTTTCAACATTGGGGTCATCTTTTTTCAAACGATCTATGAAGTCTTTAGTGCCATCAAATTGCAAGCCTTTAACATTTCTTATGGAAGCATATACACCTTGAGTTATTTTGCGCCTCTCATTGGCTTGTCCCAGTGAAAATATGTATTGGATATTTCGCCTAATGTTTCCCCTCCGTGATAACAACCGAGCTTTCTCATATTGCAGTGGCATTACAGCTGCATTTCTTTTAGAGTTTCGGCCACCTATACCCCATGGTAGAACTTCAGGAAAACATCGCAAGTCTAAGTCTTCCATTTCCAATGAAAGGGGGGCATTGTCAACTTTTAGTAACTGGTAAAGGTTCTCCATGAATTCAGGATTTTGATCTATATTATCCAAACCTGTAACAGTATAATTTTCTATCAGGTTCTTGAAATCATGTTCAGTCATATGATCAATAAAAGGCTTTTTCTGTTCCTTATTTTTCTCTGGATTGCCCTGCTTAACATCCTCCTTCTCCTCTTCACCATTATTATTGACATCTTCCTTCTCCTCTTCACCATTATTATTGACTTCATCAAGGTTGATGTCGTCAAATTCATCATCTTCAAGTTCTATATTCTCAGGATCATACATTCCTTGATCATCATTTTCCTCATTACAGTTATTATCATCGTGGTACACACCTCCTCCTTTTATTATCGTCTTTTTCATATTGCCTGACTTAATCACTGTAGTTTTAAGGCTCTTTTGGCAGGATATACAAACCTGATTGTGTTTTGAAAAATGAAACCATTGTAAATGCCTCAAAACCTCAGAAAAGAAAATGTCTGCATCAATGAGACCAAAGTTAATTTTCCCGTCATTGAATTCAGTATATATTTTCGATTTCAGAAGTTTTTTTACCAAAGCTAGAAGATCATGTGGTCCTTTGCGACATTGAAGGCTGTTGCACAACAGACCATTATCAAATATAGAAATTGTAATTTCTTTTAGCTTCTTCAGGTTTAGGATGTTTTCTCTCAAAGTTTTTTCCTTATGAGCATAGTATTTATCTTCGTTCTCCATGACAAGTTCAGGAATATGATGAGCTAATCCACTATCATTCAAATACTTGTTGTGGTTTTGCAAAATGGTTCTGGAATATTCTGAAAGGCCTTTATCTGTTCTCTTACATCTTCTAAACTGTGAACGGTTTTTCTTTGAACAAAATATACAACAATCAGGGTTTTTTCTTTTAGCCTTTAAAGCCACTGATTGTAAAGTATCAAGATCTTGGTCGAGTTCCTTAACTTTTTTTCTGAGATTCAACATAACTTTTTCACCATGTTTTTTCTTGCCCATGTAATCCCTGCCCTTACAGATTCTGTCCTGTCGCACAAAACAGTCGTCACATAGCAAATTGTCCTCACGTAAATCATCAACTGCTTTGAAGTATTTACACTTCTTTTGCATGACTTCAACGACAATCTTCATGAAATCAGCGTCCTTCATATTACTTTGTAACTTGATATCATTTCCTTCATTTGCCTTTGACTTGGTAGTAACAGATGAACACATGACACATATGTCTCCCTTGTACTCAGAAGTAAGAGAGCAGTTCCGCCATGTTTCTTCAAAACGAAGAACAATTTGAATCAAAGAGGCAAGATCAAGGAATTCAAAGTTAATAAGGGTTTTACATGAACCTAAAAGAGTCCCGAATTCAGATCTTTGTGAACGTACATTTTTGTTGCAGTTCTTACATAACCTGCCACTAACTATCAGCATTCTGCATAATTTAAGGATTCTTTGAATAATAAGGTACTTGAGCTTTTTCCTCATAGGCATATTGTTCATGGTGCTAATCTTTTCTTCGCGAAGATTTGTGGATTGTTTGAATTGGTTCACAGCTTTTACAAGGGATGAATTTTCCTTTCCATCTGTAGGAATTAAGTAGTTCCCACCTGAAATAAATCGTCTTCTTCTTTTGGGAGCCCCAGTCAATTCTTCTTCTGAGTCATCCAAGCCAATATCAGGGATTGATCCGGTGGCATCAATGTCCTCTGTACCAGCATTTTCTTTGTTTATATCAAATTGAGGGAGTGAGTCGTTAGAACCTGATATGTTGCCACGATTACCTGATTTAACATCATGTCCGTCAACTAAATCATCATCAGCATATTGTGTGGAATTCATACTGTCATGTCGAGGCAGATTCTTTTCTGATCCATCCAAATTGAAGTCTGGAAGTGAGCATTCTGAATCTGACATGTTATAAGTACCATGCTTCATATCCGCCCCATTTTTACAAGATTCGCCATCAGATTCATCAACTAAATCGTCAGTAGCTTGTGTACCAGCATTAGCATCATTTACGTGTGTGTTTTGAGTCAAGTTTGGCTCATCTTCAGGCAGAACATCAATTGGGTTACTTGGAATCGTGATATTAGCATACAATGGATTGTTCTCCTTGAGCCAGGTAAGAGCAACATGGATTTTATCCACTCGAACTATCTTTTGCCAGACTGTTCGATCCTTCTTAGGGATTCCATGCAGTACAATGAAATTAGTTGGATCTACCACACGAGATGGCCTCTCCTCAAACAATTCTTTCATGGTTACATCAATTGGTGCTGCGATGTGTACTGCAAAGCCTTTCAGACTTGACATTCTAGCATTATATGGGATTTTCGCTCCCATTGGCGACAATTTCAAAATAGTCTGATAGCACATTGCAAGGTGTATAAACATAGACTCTAGGGGTGACAATTCAATGATGCAGTCAGGTGAAGGCCCTGTATCCATGCCATTGGCAACACAGACACGTGGCATTTCATTTTTATTTAGAGACTGTGAGCATGAACTACATACAGTCTGCCCCACAAGATTATCAGGAACCCTGTTCTCACCACGTGTGATGATTCTTTCGTTAGAGTTAAGATATTTCTTTAAAGCACTCCATGCCCTATTAGTTATCTTTGTCCATTTTTTTGTAATAGTGCTAGACTTACTGCTTGTAACCAGCTTATCACAAGATATACATGCTTTAGGTCCAGGAAGGTCTTCTAAGCTCTTATAGTAATTAAGGAAAGGCTTTCCATACTTCTCATAGAGACGTTCTCTGTTAACTTCTTCATTAGGCCTTGTCACACTAAAGACTTGACTAGGCTTTTCCGGAGGCATGTATTCACACATCTTGATCACATAAGAGATATCAGCACAAAAAAGTGCAGTGTCTAAGTCTGCTACTATTTCATTCATGGCTCGTAGCTCATTCAGCAAAGAGTAAATCTTCCTAATATTTTCATAATGTGGAGCCAACCTTCGTAGAAGTACAAATTCACTGGCACAACTATTAGAACCACTGAAGCAATCTTCAGGATGATTTCGTTTATCAGTCACCAATAGATATGGCCACTGCTCCCTGCTAGGACAAGAATCAAAGGTTTGCAAAACAGTCCTTACATTTTTCTTATTCAGAATTGTGCATATAAAAAGCAGATTCTTAACATGATCTACATCTGCCTCTGTTGCTTCAATACATATTTTTTCATTACAAGGGTTAAAAAGAGGCCTCTCTGAGTCAGTAACATCATTATCAGGACATTGACCTGGTACTTTGAGGGGATATTCTGTTGCTCCATCCTTGAAGCTATACTGAGGGAAGTAAGGTTCCCAACCTTTAATATGAAAATCGCGGCCTAAAAGTGCCACTTGTTTGTTCTCCTTCGATGCTAAGTCTACCTGAGCACTTATTGTCTTACACAAGACATTCAATTTATGAATGGTGAAATACATACATTGGATCCACCGATCACGTCTAGCCAGAATTGTATTTACTATGTGCTTTGAAGCGTAACTTACTTTAAAAGATCGTGTGTGTTTTTGCAAGATATTTGTAGGAAAGATACGTTTCAAAAGTTCAGGTAAATTATTAGCATTAAAAAGGGTGTGATGAACAATTGATCTAGCAGCATTCCTGAAAGCTACCTTACATCTATTTTTCAGGAATCGCTGATGGTTGTAGGTAGATAGAGGACTACTCCCGGGTAGCTTAGGGAGGAAGAAGGATGTCCTTGAAGCAATTATGTCCTTCTTGAATAGTTTACTCAGAGCAGCACACCGATCTGATATCTGTAAAAAAACCTTCTGTTCAACTTTAAGTATCATAAATCACAATAACACCAGGCAAATGGGTACTTTAGCTCAAGGCTTGAGTGCACTTGAGCGCAATTGGGTGCAATTGAGCGCAAATATTTGCGCTCATTTGCGCTCTAGACCCTCAAAAAAAGTGGGCGCAAATAAGGACAAAATGTTGCGCCCATCTGTGCCCAGCTTCGCTCATCTGCGCCCATTTTGTGATCAGAGCGCATATGGGCGCAAATTAAAGTCAAACAAAATTCAATTTTGCGCTCATTTGCGCTCTGATCGCAAATTGGGCGCAAACGAGCGCAAAAATTTGCGCTCATTTGCACTCAGTCATTTTCGAGGTTTTAGATTTTTAGAGGGTAATCAACCACTAATGAGCGCACAAGAATGGATTTGAGCACATATGAGCGGCAACTGAGCGCAAATTTGCGCCCAGTTAACCCTTGCGCTGATGTACCCTTTTGCCTTACACGAATTGTTTGGTGCCAATACAGCATTATAACATTCATGGCATGCGACATCTGATAAACTGATGAAATACTGGTATAATAGAGTAATAGGCACGTTGTATATCACTCAACCAAATTCACTATCATAATATTCACCCTCCTACTTACCTTATGAGTACGAATTTCATGCATTGCAGCAATTTTTCCAGAATCTGTCAGTTCTGCAGGCACCTCTAGATCAATCTTAACTTTGTCTGCAGCCTGGAAACCATTGCGTTGCAATGACTTGAGATACTGAATCCGTTTGTGGAGTTGGCCTCTTTTTGACGTGCTGTACCTGTAAAGATGCATCGATCATGACTATAAAATAGACTAATAATGATTCATTAAGCAACTTTAGAAAATGGGGCGGCATAGAAAATAATGAGCAATGAAAAATTTCATTACAGTTACACTACCGTTGTACTTAGGATATTTCTCTCATCGACTTCAAGATTTCAAGGTTGTCTGACGTCGTCAGGCAACCCCTGACAACTTCAAAGCATCTATACAGAATAATTAATTCTCCTTAGAATATGTGATTCAAATTAGTTATTATTCGATTAATATTGAGTTCAATTTAGCCACCTAGTTGTATAATAAACCAGCACTCACCTTTTATTGGAATTTTTCTGAATGTTCTTTCCCTTAGATCCCTTAGCAAATCCCGCCTTTCCTTCCTTGCGCCCATCTGTATCATCATATTGCTTTCGTGTTTCCTGACAGAGGTCACTCTTCACATATTTGGCTTTTCGTTCCTGTCCTTTCTGGGTGTCCTCAAACTTCGCTTTCCTTTCTTTTCCATGCTGGCTACTGTCATACTTTTGGTGTCGTTCTTGTCCTTGCTGGCTACTGTCATATTTTTGGTTTCGTTCGTGTCCTTGCTGGCTGCCATTATACTTTTGGTGTCGTTCGTGTCCTTGCTGGCTGCCATTATACTTTTGGTGTCGTGCCTGTCCTTGCTGGCTGCCATTATACTTTTGGTGTCGTTCGTGTCCTTGCTGGCTGCCATCATACATTTGCTGTCGTTCGTGTCCTTTCTGGCTGCCATCATACTTTTGGTGTCGTGCCTGTCCTTGCTGGCTACTATCATATCTTTTGGCCCTTTCCTTGCCTTTCTGGGAGCTGTTGTACTTCATGTAAGATTTATGTCGCTTATCTGACACGCTATCTGAGCACCCTGAAAAGTGGACATTGAACTTTCATAGTTAATCATATCATAAAGCATGAAAAGAATAACAGAATTGTAGAAAAATGTGTATATGCTTATTTGTACAATAAGTTACTATAATACAAGTAAAATTAATTGATGAGATTAAAATCAAAAAATTACTTAAAACAGATAATCACCTTCCTCTGGCTTCACTTTCTTGTGTATTTTCTTCTTTCGTCCAATGGCTTTTCTTTTAGCTCCACCTTTAATAACAAGCCTTGTACAGTCAAGGTACCTGTAAAGGTACACTATCACAGTTCTGATACAGACAATTATCACAACTCAGTTGGTCAATCATGATCTAATTCTCTAATTGGGTGATAAATACAATCGATCACAAATTTAAGTTTCTAGTCAAACTACATTTAGATTAGCTTCAAAATGAAAAAATGAGGCCAACATTAATTGAGCTAAAGTACTAACTGTTTGCTAACAGGCTGGATGACTTCGCAACTTTCTGGATCGTAGCATGAGTATAGGCTCAGCAGTTTTGTATTTGAACCAGAGCTATATCCAGTTCTGTCCTGCTTTGGCAAAATATGGTCCTGAATACGATTTTCATACTTCGTCTGGTGATCTGTTGAATGTAAGATCAGTTATGAGAAATCAATATTTGATTCAAAAACTGCCAGTTCTACATGTATGGCATACGTAGAATATTGAAACAATTACGGCTGTTTTTATATCAAAAACACTAAACACAATTGTGAATATAAACACATAAATATAATATTGAATCTACTGCTCTCAACCCAAGTAAGCACCATCACTTGAGCATTTATCACTTTGAATCAATCTTTGAGTCATAAATTAAATACTGATAAACACTTAAAACACTTAAACAAGTTACCTTTTACAAGTGATTGCAGCTTCTCTAATGCTTTCTGGACCTGATCTTTACTCCCACTTACGTCAAACAATGCCTTACTCCTGCTGAGTGATTTCCTCGAAAGAAGTATCAGAGCACCAGTTTCTTCTCTCAGTTTCTTTATTTTACTGCCGCCCTGTATATAATTATTGTGTTAATTATAGTGAATATATCTTGCTACTTATACTTATGATACACAGTCAACAGTCAATTTTATCTACCGCTCAGAGTATTCTGTCCTTAATTTCGAGTAATAAGAAAGGTGCTCATGGTTTCAATTAGATTCATTCTAGAACAATTTCTCTTACTGACCTTGCCAATCACAACTCCGCATAAGAATGTCGGAACTTCGAATTGACTGTGTTGATACTTTTCCTTCTCTTTTGCCGTGTCGACCTTTGTGCTGTTACCTAAACTGTAAACTTCTCCTGTTCCAGGAATGATGCAGTTACTAGAGTATGATTTAGGATCCTCTTCTGAAGGGGAAGACCCGTACATAATGTGTAGAGGTGTTGCACTGCTCAATACCCCTGGCTGGTTAAATTGTGGCATGGGCCACGATTCATAGAACTCTGGTGTAGGACGAGTCTTGAGATGCTCCATCATGCACCATTCCAGAAATGGAGCTTGTTCAGGCCTTGGATGGAGCCCATCTTTTTTGAAGAGATGACATTCCGCATCACCATTACTCCGAGCAAAATGGTCATAGAGCTTTACAACCCGACCAGGGAAATCTCTGTGCAGTAAGGCGTTAAATTGGGTAGCATGCTCATTAGGATGTTGTAACGAAGGGACATCGTCTCGAGTCCATTTTCGCCGAGGCAGAACTTCACACAAATCCACATCAGCGTTTGGATTCAGCTCCTGAAGTTCAGAAATTATACTGTGCAGATCAGTCATCACTTCCTGTTCATCGGTGTAGCCTAAGTCGTTAGCTCCGACCATGACCAGCACATTCGTCCATGAACCAGTAAACTGTTCCCTGTTCTGTCTCACCTGAATAGTTCTAACTTATTAGATTTTCTTCTATCAGAAATTTGATCATCCCTAAGATTTCTCGTCAATCCATATAATTCCTGTGCAGTTTCACAATGTGGTAATTGCAAGCACATTCATACGATAATGTTGCGTTGAATATGTTGCTCATGAATTCCGTTGAGATGAAGTATCTGTCAATCTGTCAGTAAATAATGAAATTAGCTACAAAAGTACAAACCACTCTCAAAAGCCTGTGAGCATTTATCCCGGGGTAAGTGTGAACATTGTCTAACTTTACACCTCGCGTAATGGAGTCACCCACTAGCATCACCTGTAAAATGCTCAAATATTTTCAAATTCAATCTCATACGTGGCTAGATGATAATACAGTAAAATGGAAACCTCATTAACAACTCAATGGAGACCTGATTCGGAAATCTGTAGAAATACGGAAACTATTGTCTTACTGAGTTACTGGTCATGAGAGGTACAAGGTGGTATCTTACTTTTTTGATGTTTTCAGAAGGCTTTGTCGGATCATTCTCATCGTTGGGATCCATTCTGCACAAGCTAGTTTTGGAGAAGTATGATTACAATACAATATATTCTTTATCATACAATATTTTATTTACTTTGTTATGAATGAAAAATTTAGAAATGTTTAGTACTTTTTGATTGAATGGCATAAACTGTAAACACTGAATAGCTATGAAATTAATAAGAAAGTAGAACATAATATCGTATTATTAACAGTATAATGATTTAAATATTAAGCTATTGATAGGTGAATTTGGAACTCATGGGCCTCACAGTCTGTAAAAAAAGGTTCTAGGACATCTGGTCAAGGTCAGGATAAAGTCTATTTTCGGCATCAAAGGTACAGTTTTGGATATCATTGCTTCGAGTTTGACTCTTCAATACTTCATGGGCAGCTTTATAAGCCATTTCAAGGACTGCTTCTTCACTCAGGCCAGAACTGCCCTCTTGCAGTTTGTATCCCGTATATTTTTTTGTGAGGTAACAACAGCCCAGGATTACAGCCAGAATTGCAAGAAGAGAACAACCACCGACAACACTAAGGCCCAACTTCATCCTGAAAACTGCAGTGTCACTGTTTTTAATTATATTTTTTATCGCAACTCGCTCCTTGCTGATATGGTAGTTAATCATACTCTCCTCTTCAGACGTGTTAAACCTAGTCTCCATCCGTGTATTAAATAAAGTAAAATTGTCAAACTCAGATAAGTCAGCGGAAGCCTTCCTTACAATATGGGTGACATTTGGGCCTTTTCTAGGGTTGAAAAAAACCCCAGTTTGTGGGAAATGGACATTTTCCAAGGAGACATGGGACACGCCATCCCATCTAATGTAATATGAAGGTGAATGCTTTATCTTCACAATTTTTCCCGATTCCATAGTCTTGGTAACTTTCTTTGTGGTTGCGATTGAGATGCCAGTACCGTCAGAGAAAACTCGCGCCGGGGAGCACTTCACTTTCTTGACTCCACAATTACTCACAGTTCCGTTGAAGCAACAAGTGGGGGAGTTTATTCCAATATCACACAGGCCATTGGCACAACCATCATATCGATGGATAGTGCTGTTTCTCATGATAACATACTCTGGCATGTTTGTGTATATTCCACATTCAGACATTCCTTCGTAGTGGAAGCCTGTTTGCAAAACTTTGTAAACAGGAAGCACCTCTTCAATGTTAGGAAAATTTATCAAAAATTCAACGACTAGTGATTTACGAGATATTACCACCGATAAAACTTCCAATGTACTTTCTCTGAGTAGAACTTCCCTAAAGTTCTGATTAAAGGCTGCCATTTTGTTGGAAACAACTCCATTCTGAAGAAACGCCTCATCTCCGAATACGATCATTTGCAAATTGGTTCTGACCTCATCGACTTTTCTTATGTATTGCCACACTTCGAATCTCTGCGAACAAACACATTTAAAAAAATTTAAAATCAAGTAGCACATCGGCATGATAGCTGAAACGTTATAAATATTTCATTTTGAAAACGGGGAGCCCCCCCCCCCCCCCCCGTAGTAATGAAGGGCATTGCGATGATCGAGGGTTAATCAAAAACTAACCTTTTCTGATTCAAAGTGGATAAGAAATTCGGCAATACAATCCTCAGCCTCCTCTATGGATCTGATCTCTGCTGAAATCCTGTGAATGATCCTACCCATGTGTTCATCAACCCTCATCTGAAACAACGCCATCATTTAATGAATAGCAGAAATTTTTGCCGAACACCTGATTTGGGTTTCGCCTGAATTAATCATAAAAACGATACAAAAGATATACAAGATATAATGTAGCTGGAAAAATGTTTAAACCTACTTCATTAACTCATTAACCACCGATTTAGTTCCCTGATATAGGCACACCTGAAGCCCCAATTTAGCATACCTGAGCCACCGATTAATGGGCAAAATCTCACTCATTCAAGTCGCTGATTCGGCGCCGATAAACGCCGATTCGGCGCGTATAGTTTTTTATCGGCACCGAATCGGCGCCGATTTTCGTCACCGCTTACAGGCGCCAGATAAGCGGCGAAAATGAATATTGTTCAATTTATCGGCGATCATCGTCGCCTACAGGCGCCGATAAGCCAAGCGCCTATACACCGCTTATCGGCGCCCATAATCGCCGACAAATCGAAAAATATTAATTTTCGGCGCCTATAAGCGGTGACGAAAATCGGCGCCGAATCGGCGCATATAGAAAATTATAGGCGCCGAATCTGCGCATATAAAAACTATAGGCGCCGATTCGGTGGTTTGCATCGATGGAATTTTGCCTGAGCCACCATCCTGTATCACTGATAAAGCTACAAGGACCGCTGGTATAGCATCTAATTGCTGCATATTCTGTTCTACTCATGATTTGGCCAACATGAATCACCGATATACTATGCCTAGACCGCTAATATACCTTTTTATTAAAGTATTAAGACCACCGTATTTAGCGTACCTGGACCATCCACATTTTGAGGATCACCGCATACATTTACAATAATGATAATGACCCTAAGACCCCAACTAGTCTTAACGTAGTAATTACTAACTGCTTGTAATTGTCCTATTTTCTGTTCGGCTTCACTATTATCTCCATTGATAACACTCCTCTTGACATTTCCGTTCCGTTGTTTCACTCCACGATCGTCATGTGTTACGGCATTCGAATCTGGAAATTATGGCAAAATCACATTCAACAGAATCGTCACCTACAGGCGCCTAAAATGGCCCGCTATTCATTTTCGGCGCATATCAGCGCCTATATACCACTTATCGGCGTTTTTGGACCATTTTTCATGCCACATCGGCGTCTATTGCCGCCGATAGTCGCTTAATA
Source organism: Beroe forskalii (assembly GCA_011033025.1). Taxonomy (NCBI): domain Eukaryota; kingdom Metazoa; phylum Ctenophora; class Nuda; order Beroida; family Beroidae; genus Beroe; species Beroe forskalii. Next base: position 2,859 of record WFMF01000967.1, on the reverse strand, counting down.
AGTATGGGTGCCTATGGGCACTGAAAATGATTTCCGGCCCTTTGCATTTCCGCTGGATTTCAGGGCCTTTATAATCACCGAAAAAAAATGAATAGCAAGCCATTTAAGGCGCCTCTAGGCGGTATTGATACAAAGCGCCGATTCGGCCCAATATGCGCCGATTCCGTTACATGCGATTTTGCCGAAATTATGGAATGAATATAATACTCTTAGAGTTTTAGAGAATTTTCTTCGTATAATCTTTTTCAATCTAAAATAGATGATGAAGAAATAATAAAAAGGTGTTGTTACCCTTATAAAAAGACAGTAGTTGGTCTTCGACAATACTCATGTATACATGTTGTTCCTCAACAAACTCCACAATCCGATCTAAGCACCTAGGATAAGGATTGTCTCCTTTACAATAGCCGATGTATCAACTTTGCAGGACAAATTCCCACGTTTGATTCGGTTTACAGGTTTCATAGAAAATTAAAATTTAAAAAGGCCAAAGATGCATCGAATCTTAATTTGATTATATTGTGGCAAATTTTTTTATTTACTAACCTTTTGATGGGTGTATCCGATGGTAACCCTTCATAAAAGACAAGTTCGTCGCTAACGACTTCAGGTGGTGTTGAATCAGGTCGCAGCAATTCGAAAACTCCGCCAATTGTCAGCACTTCTCTAAATACTGAAAATGCAGCATAGTACTATAGGGCTAGGATTCCGGCATGCCATAACACACTTTTTCAATCCAGTGGGGGCCGAGGCCCACCCTAGGTGTGGGGGGCCTTTCGGAAAGTAAGCTTAAGTGGAGCCTAAATTTTCTTAAGCGAATTTTCACATTGGGAAGCCCTCATTTTGCATAAAAATTTAAATAGAGTATGCGACTTTTCACCCCCGGCTTTTAATCCCCCGACCTTTTACCACCCTAGAGTGAGAAAATCCTAGGTAGGGCCAAGACCCCCCCCCCTAATATTTTTCAAGGGGGGGCTCTCGGATTCGGAGCGGGGAGGGGTTAAATGTCCTATACCGACTAAGATAGAAAGAATAAAACTGAAATTTTGTAATCAAATAATTTACTCACATGGGACGTCCCTCTCTGGCGAAAGTATCATTCCTATGTCCTTGAAAATGACATGTTCACGTTCTCCCAATTTGCTCACGGCAACGGAGATGAGAACCGCCTGCATCACTATCAAGCGGAGTCTGGTAAAGATAGCCAGACTTTGGTTCATCGCTGCTAAAAAGTTCAAAATGGATTATAGTTATAATACATTCCGAGCACTGTATTTCCGATAACGCCTCCGAACTCCTAACCGAGTTTCTCCATGTCCTTGGTCCGATATGCTGATATGAAATGCAAATGATGACCACGGTACGTCGAGCTCAATCCAATAAAGTAATATTAATATCCATAATTTTTGAGCTTGAACTATAACCTATCACATAATATTATAGAATTAAGTATTTCCCCTCTTCCATAGAAAGTACATTAGTACTATACAGGGTTAAAAGTGTATTGGCACCTAATCAGACGTAGTGGACGCTAATCAGACGTCTGGGTGCAGTTGATTGCATGTGAAATTTGTCCCCCACCAGACATCACGTGACTCACCAGACATCACGTGACCAGCATTATACCAAATATGGGATAGTGCAAGTGCTGCTCCTGCTATCTTGTGTCACCAGACCCTCACTTCCGTTGTAGTTGTTTTACCTTTCGTTGCTCTGTTATTTTGTTAAATTCAGCAGAACTTTAGGCTAATAATGAAGTAACCGTTAAGTTGGTTCACGTTTTATTTGGTCTACGTTTCCGTTCTTCTACGTTTATTCCGTTTATATAGTTTAAAAAAAATCCATTTTTTTATTAATCACATTTTGAACTTTGACTCACTTTTTTCGTACTTGAGTTTTATCGAAACCTATGTCTAACTTTCACTTCCCTAGCCATGTTTTCTACTCTTGCTTTCCTGTGTACCTTGGTGTACCTCTCCCTTGGCGTTCCTATGTGTGGTCGGGTGACTGTCGTACGTACCTCTGGTGCGTCATCCCTGGCTGATGTGGCAGCTGACATCTCCTTCCTTCAAGGTAATAGTAATCGTAGTCTCATTCTCTCCTGAGTTTGATATAGCCAACTCATCTTAAGTTAATTGCAGTTGCACTGTTAATTTTTTCTAAGTTGTAGTATTATCATTGCTTACTTATAAGTATTGAGTGAATTCTAGTTTCTATAAACGAATTAATAAATTATAATCTTATTTCAGCTTGCCGAGAAGTAACGAGTGAGGATTGTCTGAGGGTGCCCCTCCTCCCTCCCTTCAACATCACACGGGACTCTGGGGAGTTCATGGTGGTGCGCTATTGTCCAGAAGATGGTATGTGTCACTCACTTAGTAATCATCAGTAAGCTATTTAAATTCCCTAAGCTTCTAAGCTCCTTTCAATTTTTGAAACTGATTTCATGATTTAACCTCTTTAAAACAACTGTTTTTCAGAAACCACAGAGCCGACCATTCAGAGTGAGGAGGAGGAGAGGGTTGAGGACGAGGAGGCCGAACGGGTGCTCTCACAAACAGATGTGTTCGACTACCTCCATTTCCTCTGGATCTTGCAGCTATCTTTTGACGTCATTGTGTTGGGGATGATCTGTTGCAGGAGATAAGTAATTTTGTGGTATATATTTTAATTGTTTATTAATTTATTAACAGATTAACGTATTATCGTTAGACTTCAGAGCCTATGATCAATTTTTTGATTTAAAGTATTTGCATGACAGACAATTAAATTTTCTATATTATATATACAGATTCGGTTGTTTCTATCATAGCTTTCTATTGTTTTCAGTAGTGTTATTCATTTGCAGAAGTTATCGAG
>WFMF01000966.1:0-21432 GCA_011033025.1 Beroe forskalii | reverse complement strand
ACTTAAATGTAATATGCTTTCATTAGATGCACTATCACCTTTGAAGCCAATGAAAGGCATACAAGTGGGACAAATCAGTTGAACATAACTAGGGGAACATGTGAGAATGTTATAAGTTTTCTTGTCTAAGGGAGAAGGAGTACACGCATTGTGAAAGTATTTTGAACAATGGGAACAAACAATACCATCACCCAGTGGACCACTCCCATTGAGCACAGCTTTTTTACAGACAGAACATGGGGCATCACATTCAGGGGCTTTGACACATACCTTTCCATCTGTGGTTTTGAGACTCACAAACTTCAGCTCTGCTTTACTGTCATTAGCAAACGTAGCAAGGACTTGATCAAAGCTGTACTTTCCAAATGGACCAGTGTACCCTGAATGGTATTTCAGGATAGTGAGCTTTTCTTGTGTGTTCAATCTTCCTGGAACATCAAGATGAAAGACTTTAAGAATAATATTTAATTCAGGGGCTGATAAACTTGCAAGAGATTTCTTGATCATCCTCAAGATTGGGTTCCAGCAAGGGGGATCACCAACAAAACCGAAAAGTCCTACTTACCAGAGTTGTTCCCACTTGTGGGTGGGATACCCTTCTGAGAGTGTGATGTGCACAAGTTGCACTGGCACAGGAAGGATAGCAGGAATCAGTTGTCCTCAGCTGTTGTCAGACTACAATCGTTACCACTGTTTGTATCACGTTTTTCTGTCCTCGTTACTCCGCGTTTTTCATTTCACATACCTCAAATTTGATTGTATAAAGTAGTGTTGTAAAGTTTAAAACACCACTTTAGAGTGGGAAATGTGTGAAAGGGATGCTTTTGCATAATCCTGAGACAAAATTTTACAGCAAGGCTTAGAGAGCAAGTTTAAAACGTTAAATGATTCAATAAACTTTAAATCAGGAGCTTTCGAAAATCATGTGATTATCATCATCAGTAAGGGTTAGTATATATGACCTCCAGATTGCGCACAAGTGTTCCCATTGTACAATTACCACTCAATGGTAATTTTTATGTCTGGGTGGTGTTAAGACTGAGTGGTGTTATGTCCTACCATCCTCAAAGTCTATGTAGTCATAAAGAAACCCCACAACTGCAAAAAATTAGCAAAAAATGAAGGAGTGCTCAAGAATCAATAACGGCATTCAATCCGGAAAAGGGTTGTCCAAACCAAATTAGAAGAAAATATTAATAAAAATAATTGAAACTTTCATATTATAGTGGCACATCAACTTAATTAATTGCACAGCTGTGCCACGAAAACAGCATATTCCGAAGGAAATAGCTGGAACCTTGATACAGGTGGGGTAGATACATCTAGACCTAGACAATTAGAATCAGGTGATAATACAATTAACTAAATCATGGATCATGTTTCACTGAAAATTGAAAATTGTCACTGTCATCTAAAAATCACAAACATGGCCAATGCCTCAAGTGTTCATTTTCGATAGCACACTCCCATTCATTAGTTAATTGCTCACTTATCATTATATATAAAGTATCAACAGACACTGCCCATCAATTTCCTCTGACATTGGGTGCAAAAGTGACGTCCAATGGTGACATCCAATTGCCGCTAACAAACAAAGGTAAGGTAACATCCTGAAATATATAAATATTTCATAAACAGTCTTCATGTTTTTTTAATTAACGATTTTCTTACTTTTATTTCATAAACAGTCTTGCAAATTGAAGGGATCCATATTTTTTCAAAATATGGGGCCCGACTCTGCGAGTCGGGGCGCGCGCGAGGGGGCCAGGCAACGCCTGGCAATAATTACAGTGCACCTTTGCTAAACACGTATATCCCTGTCTGCGTTGCGCGGCGCGCTTCCTCAGAACAGGGAAGCGCCGCGCGCGCGTACACCATACACACACCTATGCGGGCTTAGGAAAGTGCATCTGGGATCTGCTATCGCTATTTGCTTTAATTTTTAATTTCAAGGACACAATGACAAACATGGCTGTTAAAATTTAAACTTTGCATGGCCCCTGCGCGCGTCCCACTCGCAGGCAACGTCTGGAAAGTTCTTAAGGCCTTAAGCCCGCATAAGTGTGAAGTGTGTGTACACGCCTTGCTAAACACGTATATCCCTGTAGGGAAGCGCCGCCCGCGTACACACACCTATGCGGACTTGGGAAGTACGCGCCGGGCGCTTCCCTGGGAAATCGCAGCGCGAAGGCAAACAGGGAGATACGGGTTTAAGTATGGCCATGGCATACGAGAGCGCTGCTCGCGCACGCACACTTATGCGGGTTTTATGTCCGCAATCCGCATACGTATTAGGCATGCGTACGTTGTACGTGCGCAGCGCGTCCCTTTCCTAAGCCCGCATAGGTGTGCGTACGTGTATAACGCGCTTTCCTACGGGATAGTGGGACACTCGACGGACGTACCAGGGATGTCGATACGCGTCCAAGAAAGAACAGTAAATCATAAATCACACGTCATTTTATAGTCGATGTCGTCAAAAAGCTAGCTGAACAGAAGCGCTATAGGATAGAAATTAGTAACAGTAAATTAGAAATGTGATGTTGTCTCATAGATTAAAAACTTGCTCTAACCAGATCCCTAGTTTTACGCGCGCGCCGCGCCTTGCTCCAAACCTGGTTTCGCGACACCCCTGGTTAGGGGAAATTAAAAACCGATCTTTAATTTTAAACACTGTCCGTATAATTATAAATCAGCTCACGGTTGACAAGTTTATAGAAACAATTCTATTTCTAAATCTCAATGAATGAAATTCTCGCCTTACCAATACCAAGTCATGATGAAAACTATGCACACAAAATGAGTCATGGAGGTTATGGTTATAAATTTAATCGATATTTGACCCCGGATGTTTAACCTGCTAATTCTGGATTCGAAATGAATGAAATATTGAATTTGAATTGATGGCAATTGACCTAGAGATAGATAGGACTAGGAGGCAACATAAGATGTAAGAATGTCATTGTAAATTAAAATATAGCTTTATCAACTTTGAATTTATACTTATAGCGCTCAATTCAGTCATTCATATTTCGAAAAGTTGCTTAATTATATATGATATTGATAGCCGAAGTTGCCACATGAGCTATCACTTTTTCTTTATCTTAAGCTTTCTTTTAAATTTACCAATACCAGGGATAACCATTTTTAATTAAATTCTCAATCGTTTTCCGAACTTGAATCCCCCGAGGAGGATGAAGAAGAGCTTTTACTGGCAGGTTTGTGATTCTGCTTGTCCACCTTACCATCACCATCTCTATCACCAGAACCAGACTTTCCCTTCCTGCTATCCTCCGAGTCAGAAGAGGACTTCCTTTTGGCGTTTTCCCACGAAGGTTTTCTGACCTTCTTCCGTTTGGGACCCGACGCTCCACTGTCACTACTGCTGTCTGAACTACTGCTGGACGAGCTACTGCTACTACTGCTCCTGCTTTTCCTGTCACGCGATGTCAGGTGACTGTCACGCGATGTCAGGTGACTGTCACGCGATGCCACGTGACCGGGCGAATCAGCGGAATCTGAGGAGTCACTGTACGCCATGAGTCCGCCCAGACCTCCTCCGCAAGCAGCTGAGTCGTCTTTAGCGGGGGATTTATCAGTGGTAGGAGACCTGTAGATGGTTAAATGTTAATTCCATAACTTGAATTTGTTGAAATTTACATAATTAGTAAATATTGTAAGGTAAAACTAAATGATGATTGATTGATTGATGAATAGAAAAACAATTATCATTTTACCTTAAAACTGAGAAAAGAAATCACCAAGCTAGGTTTTATCATTGAACATTGAGAATTCAACTGAGTAGACGAGTAGTGTCTCTACCTTTTCAAGGATGTTGCTCATGAGGTCGTGCTTTTTGCGCACAACTGAACTTTCTAAAGTAAACATAGCTCGAACAGAAAGTACATTTGTGCACTTGAAAAGCACAAATCAAGCGCGGCGTAAAACTAAAACGCAGCGCGTTGAGTTGAAAAGGTCGAGACACCACGGTACCTTTTCTTTCTCTTCACAGCACCAGTGAGTATCTGCTTCTGCTTAGACACCACGGCTGCTTTAGGTTGAACTGCAGTTGCAAGCTGAGTAACGGTGCTACTAGACTTAGCTTCTAGATCCACTATCCGAGCCTGGAGCAAATATAATTAAAATCGGTGTATAGTAAACCGCCGGTTATACGTCATCTTTTGTAGCGCGCAGCAGTGCTTGGTTTTGGTATGGTCACATGGCTGGTGATTTACTAATACGCGAATAAACTACCTATTTCTAATTCTGTTTAAATAATTCCTAAATCCTTCAATTCCTCTATACTATTCAGAAGAAAGTGCGAACAGGCAAGATAATTATATGGCATGCAACTACTTAGTAAACATAGCAACATAAACTGAATGAAATTTCAAGTGACCGAATGTCATGAAATATCATATTAGATCGGCTCGTACCTTGAATTTTTGGAGTTCCTCCACATCCATCTTTACTCTGTCCGAAGTTTCCTTCTTCTTTGTCTCCTCCCAGGCCTCCAGGAACTTGTGCTCGTCATTGTCTAACCCGCTGTACACCATGTTTTCTGAAATGTTAGTACGTTTCATGGCATGTTCAGTGTTTTCAGTTACGTACAACTACATGTCACGGGTCAATAGGGGGTCAGCAGGGGTTCAGTAGAGGGTCAGCAGGGGTCAGTAGGGGGCAGTAGGGGTACACCAGAGGGTCAGCAGGGGGTCAGCAGGGGGTCAGTAGGGGTTCACCAGGGGGTCAGCAGGGGGTCAGCAGGGGTTCAGTAGGGGGTCAGCAGGGGTTCAGTAGAGGGTCAGTAGGGGTACACCAGAGGGTCAGTAGGGGTTCAGTAGGGGGTCAGCAGGGGTTCAGTAGAGGGTCAGTAGGGGTACACCAGAGGGTCAGTAGGGGTTCAGCAGGGGGTCAGTAGGGGTACACCAGAGGGTCAGCACGGGGTCAGAAGTGGGACAGTAGGGGGTCATTGGTATACTTTCATACGACCCTGTGAACATATTCTGAAATTTATTTCTCCATGATCAATATCCAAAAGTTTATTGTAAGGGAGTTCCCATTATTTGACAGACAATGAGTTGCACATACTCACTGTATCGGAATTGTTCCTCTATTTCAGCCCTCTTGAGCTCCCTGTTTTCCTGAAGCCGCTCGTAAAGGGTCTTAGTCTCAAAGTCCTCCTCTTTGTCCTCTGAAAAGCAGATGAAATTCACAAAGTGGTTTAAAAATAGGTGGTAGATTCTTGACATTTTTGTCACACTTGGAATAATGCCAGCTGTAATACATTTTGTTATCAGGAGGCTCGCTACTAATAACCTCCAAAACATGAGCCCCACACCTTCTCAGTGACTTAACATCCCAGAAGCACATAATAATTTTGCGGCTCGTTTTAAATAACACGACGAGAGCAGGCATCAAATGTATGCGGTTTTAAGTCACCAACTCCCACTTTCAATCATCATAATAACATCATCCTCCTGATTTCATAATTAGAGGGCAGCATAATTATAGTGGGCAGCAATTCAGTGCTTCATTAGAAACATTGGACTAGATTCCCGGTTACCAAGTATCCGATCATGTAAACATCTCGGTTGAGGTGGCTGTCATGTCACACCATCCTAGCACACAGGTTACCGAGAGACGAAGAAGAGTGATGTAATTATCAGGGATTTCAGTGGTGTTTTGATGACGTCACACTGACTATTTGTCCCTGGGCAGCACTCAAACCACTTTCATGCCATCTTCACAGGATTGGATTCAAGGAGCACGGCCTTGTGGTATTATAATGAGCGCTAAACTCTCGATTTAGCGTGTTTTTCTTGCTTCTGCTTAACTTCACGCTTGTTGCCTATGTGAAAGTGTGACATAACACGGGGCCAAAATTTGACGTACATTTCAAGAACTTTATCACAATTTTCAGATTTCGGATCAGGGTAATAATTTTCTTCATTCTTCATTCAAATGAAGCTTCTCCTCATAAATAAATCGCTAAGCCGACCCTCTAAAAATCTACTCCATGAACCAAGTAATTAAAAAAAGTAGTAGCTTGTGCTAAATAATAAAGTTGATGGTATTGGTACTCACTCTCAGTGATGACATCAGGATTCCGTATTTTCTGCCATTCCTCTTCCCGTCTTGCCCGAGAAACTCTTAGAGCTTCTGCCTGCACTTCAGCATCCATAATACCTATTCTGTGGAAGTGAGAGGTGAGGAATAATTCCTATTCTGTGGAAGTGAGAGGTGAGGAATAATTCCTATTCTGTGGAAGTGAGAGGTGAGGAATAATCCCGATTCTGTGGAAGTGAGAGATGAGGAATAATTCCTATTGTGGTAGTGAGAGGTGAGGAATTATTCCTATGCTGTGGTAGTGAGAGATGAGGAATAATTCCTATTCTGTGGTAGTGAGAGGTGAGGAATAATTCCTATTCTGTGGAAGTGAGAGGTGAGCAATAATTCTTATTCTGTGGTAGTGAGAGATGAGGAATAATTCCTATTCTGTGGTAGTGAGAGATGAGGAATAATTCCTATTCTGTGGTAGTGAGTGGTGAGGAATAATTCCTATTCTGTGGTAGTAAGAGGTGAGGAATAATTCCTATTCTGTGGAAGTGAGAGGTGAGGAATAATCCCGATTCTGTGGAAGTGAGAGATGAGGAATAATTCCTATTGTGGTAGTGAGAGGTGAGGAATAATTCCTATTCAGTGGAAGTGAGAGGTGAGGAATAATCCCGATTCTGTGGAAGGGAGAGATGAGGAATAATTCCTATTCTGTGGTAGTGAGAGGTGAGGAAAAATTCCTATCCTAGGGTAGTGAGAAGTGAGGAATGATTCCTATTCTGTGGAAGTGAGAGGTGAGGAATAATTCCTATTCTGTGGTGGTGAAAGGTGAGGAATAATTCCTATTCTGTGGTAGTGAGAGGTGAGAAATAGTCCAATTCTGTTCTTTGAGAGATTGCCAAGAATATACATTGCTGCCGATCTAGGCTTCAAAATTATGATTTAATTCTAATAAGCTAATATGATTAATGAGTTTGGGTGCGGCAGGCAGTTGCCGATGTTTATCAATCCAGGGTGACCTAAGGAATCACAGTTTATTGATTTATCTTTTGTTTAAATCTCTGCTCACGACATTAGAGTGCCACTCCTCACAGTGTTTAAACTTAAAGCATGAGTTATTCGACAAGTTTAATTTAAACAGTTTTTGTTGTTGCACTCGCAGCTGCAAGCACCAAAAGTTTAAAGTTTATTCCAATATTATTATCATGATTAACTTACTACTCAATTTAATGTTCATTGTGCGTTCGGATTTTCCGAAAATTCAATACAAGTTCTCTTCATTTTCACAAGAATAAAGCCAAGTGTGGCGTGTTCTGCTTGATATTCATGTCAGACAGTCACTAATATTAACACCACTTCGGAACACCAGTGAGCACTGAATCGTCAAGTATACGTGATTCTGAGTGGGTGTGAAGCACACGATGACTAGAGTGACGTCATTATTATGAGTTAGAATAGTGCATTGATGACATAGAACCACGTCTCTTTTGCGGGCATAACTACAGCAGAGTCTACGTAATAACATGGCTCTTTGAGCTTTTGTGGAAAAAACAACTTTCTACGTGTCAATCACAACACATGATCTCACGAGCTCTGCTTTCCTTGCTTACTAAGAATTAATTTGTCCTCCTCGTGTATCACCGATCTGCCGCACTCAACAAATGTATAAGCAGTTGAGAGTGACGTCATTATCAGGGTTTAGAATGACGAACTGATGACGGATGAGCGTCTATTTGCAAATCTGCGGGCATATATCAGTGTGACTGTGACGAGGAGACAGCTTTTATTCTTTGAGTGCAGCAGGAGATGATTTGCTAATGCTGTTTAGTCTTACGTAAAGCTGTTGCTCTGTCGTTGCACGGTTGTTTCACTGTTTCAGTGGTTTATTGTACAGTGCTTCACTGTACATGGTTTTAGTCGCATGAGTTAGAGTGTATCGTTGAACATGGTAAATCGTATCGAAACTTGGATACTGAAGCTGTTGATCGGCTCCATGTTCTGAGTGAATATTCGTACTCCCTATTTCCTTCAAAGTGTCAAAGATTTGAGAACTTAATAAAACAGTCGCAGATTTCAGAACGATTACTTAATAAGGAGTACTTCAAGACTAAAATTGTCGGTTGGGAGTTTGCCATTGAATAGTTCAAAGCGCTGTGAAGTTGCTTACTGTCATATTTCAGAGAAACCAACTACCAAGTTTTAATAATTTTGGAAATTGAGCATTTAATTCTTTCCAGGAATTATTGAGTTTACCAAACATTGTTTCAGAGAAGCCAACTACCAAGTTTTAATAATTTTGGAAATTGAGCATTTAATTCTTTCCGGAAATTATTGAGTTTATATTCATGACAGAATTCTGAATATTCTTGATTCTTATCCAAAATTTAGCATACATTTCCTGTCGAACATATTATGAAAATAACCGTTCAACTCACACCAGGCATGACAGTTTGCTCAGACATCCCTCAGACAACAGTTTCGAAGGAGTCTACAAACATGGAACACAGGGGTCTCGAGGAGCTATTTCACGAGAGTGTATCCCTAACAGACCAACTTGGAAGGTAGGGAAAACGACAAGGAGCATCCTCACTGCCTTGATCAAAAACCCACTTTTTATTACTTCACTGTCTTGATCAAAAACCCACTCTTTATTACTCATGAACTGTTTCATGTCCATCCGGTTTATTCACAATCAAGCGAAAACAATGCATCTTTCTCAGTGAGCACTGAACAATCGGAATGATGTTCCCCACTATAACCCATTTCCCACCTCAAAATGACCTTGATCCTACCTCTTATTATCTCTCTAGGTACGTTAAAGAGTGCAATGAACTGCTGAAAGATGATGATTTCAGCAAGGAGAAGAGGGATTGCATCAGTGTTCTAGAAGAAGCAATTCCAGGTGAATATTCCCTTTCTCAATGGCCTCTGTGGTTTCCTCTGCAGAATTTACTCTCTAAACAACAGCACATAACAGTTTCTTAACAATTTAACTTGCGCCCGCTTGAGCTTCAAAAAATCTATGATATACAATATTGTATGGTTTATATTGTATGGTTTTTTATCGCAAGAAGTTCAAATAACTGAAAAAACAGTAATTTTCTCTTCCCCAGAAATTACGAAACCTGAAACACCACCCAGACGCACCCCAACCCCAGCAGCCCCTCCTACAGATGATGAGGAAGAAGATGAGGGGGAAGAGGGGAAATCGGATGATGAAAAACCAGGCTCATCTCACGATCACAAACCGGGCAGTCCTAAAAAACCAGGATCAAGTGGCTCTCAAAAACCTGGATCTAGTGGCTCTCAGAAACCTGGATCAAGTGGCTCTCAGAAACCTGGATCTAGTGGATCTCAAAAGCCAGGATCTAGTGGCTCTCAGAAGGTAGCACAAGGGGAGGAGGGGGAGGAGGATCAAATGGGAATGGAGTCAGATTCAGAGAACGAACATTCTGATATTGAACTGGCCGATAGAATGACGCCAGTGTCATCGACTGGTGAGTTTCTAATTCCTACGAAATAACCTTTTACAGAAATAGACAATGAGCAGCCAAATTATTGCCTCAACACAAGCCTTTGTCAGTTTATGATTGAATGAAAACGTTATTAACCATTCCTATATGGCATAAACCCTTTCCCTTGAAACAAATAATCTCAGAATCAGATTCAGATTCCCAAAGCGAGGGGGAGGATGGCGAGTCTGTGGAACTGGAAGTGGATGAGTACAACTTCACGGATTGCAACATAACTAGGAAGATAAACCCAAAGTCACCTAAAGCTAAAGCGTGCCCACAGAAAGGACTGTCAGTCAATCAGAAAACAAAGATGTACATTGATCATGTCGACAAAAAGGTGAACTATAGAATGTTGATTTTGGGTTGGAAATGTTTAAAAACTTCGTTGATATATAATATGTCACTTCGGGAGGATTTAGATCTGGAATTCATCTCACAATATTCCCAGTAATATTCCCAGTAATATGTTCTCCATTTCACAGTCTAATGCCTGACAACCCAGTGCACCCAGGTATCATGCAAACACTGCAGATCGGTGATGGGCACCATCCTCCATGAAGTGAAGAAGTCCGAGAGTGCCATCAACTACGCCAACATCAAACCTTACGAGCCTAAAATAAAAATAATTACCAATGTTCGGGTAAGCAGTAAGTAAATGTTCCTTTCTTCATTGCATTTATGGTAATTCTCTATTATTTTGATGGTGAAACGACACTGCAAATGAAACAGGAATAGTGAAATAATCGAAAGATGAGAATAATGAATAATAATTGTTGATTTTCTTTAATAGTTCTAAATCTTCAATCGGTAATTCCAAACTTGAAGTTATCTTCTCTCCAGAGATTTGGACCTAAAAAACTTTACAGAGCAGAAACTCTGGTAAAAATAAATGCAGTGTTGTTCATACATCTCCAATCTTTAAGTTTTGCCTTAAATTCAATGTGATGAGGCATTCTTGCAATGTGGTGAAGCTATTTCTGTGTTCTTAAAAGCCTTTAGCCATTGATAAATATTTGAGAAAGCTTACGACTTACAAGTATAGATTTTCTTAATCATATAGTCCTCAAAACTATTCTTCTTCGACATCAGCACAATTTCACGATATACCCTCTGTGCACGTTGCACCCTCCACCATTGACCATCCCCTCAGGACGCAGTAGCATTTCAATTGCGTTTCGAGAAGGAATGGTATGCGGCTGTTATGATACAGAGAGCATGGAGGTCATATCTCTTAGCGAAGCTCCGCAAGATTAGGAACTACAACAGCAGAATCCTCATGAACGAGCTCCGGTTGAGGTACGGGCAAATCATTCCGAGAATGGTCTTACATGGCGATGTTATCTTTTCTGCGATTGTGATATCTAAAGTTCAGATTTTCGAATTGATCTGGACTGATGGCATAGAAAAATGAATTGTGTTTCTCTTGAGATTGTCGAAGGTCTCCTTTGCTGTCTTTCTAATTCAACTAGAGCTCCCGACATCAATCAAAGAGAGATCCGTGCTACTTCACCCTAATACACTCCATACCTCACCCAACACTCGCTTCACCCCAATACCGCAATCTTAAAACTCCAAGACTTCACTCCAAATACTCAAATACCCCAAGACATCACTCAAGACACCCAAAGACATCACTCCAAATAACCCAAGAAATCAGTCCAGACACCACAAGACATCACTCCAAATACCCAAACCCATCACTTCAATCATCCCAAACATAACCTACCCTCCCCTCAGGTACGGGCACATCGCGGGTTTCGTTAGGAAGCGGGAAGAAAGGAAGGACATGGTGTGCTACAGGAAGCAGAAGGCAGTGATGGCCCGGGTTGAGGCTGAGCATGATCGACTAGCTCGGGCAGGACTCCTGGACACGCCACCTGAGCCAATGGCGCTGGAGTTCCAAGGGTGAAGTGTGAGGGAAAGTGGGGGTTGCTAGAGGGGAGATGTAATGGCCTGATCAGAGGACGGTGAACTTTGTAAATATATTGTAAATAAAATGGATTGTGGAATTAAGCGTGATGCGTGAATACTATTTGTAGCTGAAAGGAATTATTACAATCAGTAATAAACTTATTTATTAAAATCTGAATAGATTTCAGGATAGGAAAAATGCATCCCAACAATCTGCAATGATTAAAAACACGGAGTTTTTAACTTAATAATTTGACGCCAACTGTTGTTTTTCTGACTAAAATATTCTTTTTTGATGACAATATGCTTGCAAAAGTTGGCAAATAAAATTTAACGATAAAAAAGTTGTTTTATTCAGCGCTTAATTCAAGCATTAAAATTGAATAAACTACTGGGGTTCAATTCAAGAGTTATCTTAATAAGTCTGTTATAATTTATGTGATAATTCATACAATAAAAATTAAAGAGTTATCTTAATAAGGGGTCATTCACATATTACGCGATAAATTTTTGCCCGATTTATTGCGTAAAATGTTAAATCAAGTTTACAGTAGTTGTATTTGTTACAATAACATGTAACGTGATCATTCGGAAACCCCCTCCCCCTAGATGATTACGTAATATGTGAACGATCCCTAAGTCTGTTATAAGTCTGTTATAATTCATGCAATTATCTTGAAAATACAAATACATATACCCGCAGCCTCTAGGGCTGAATTTCATATCACACGCGCATGCGCGTGCGATATGAAAATATATCCCTCGAGGGCGCTAGCCCGAGTGGGATATATATCGTATAGCACGCAGGGCTCGAAGAGCCCGAGTGCTATACGAAATTCAGCCCATGAGGCGAGGAGTATATGGTATATATCCACTCGCGTGAGCTTTTTGGGAGAATGGCATATCTAAGATGAAAAAAGTTGAATGTTCAAGTAAATCCTCGAAGATTTGAACACACAGGAAGGTTTTGCAACAATAATATTGAGATTTTCTTTAATTAACAAAAATTTAATTTTTTCACAAATGCAATACAAACACGATTAAGCACCGTAAGTATTTGATCGAAGGGGTTGGTAAAGCTTATGTAGAAGTTATGAGCCCGAGGGCCCGAAGGGCCCGAGGGCGAAAATTTTAAAGGCGAATCGAATCAAAGCATGGATCAATCTCAAAGGTCTTGCAATCGAAGGATTATTGGCTAAAAATGTGGTTAGATGCTGTTAATTAAACTTAAAACACTAGCAATCTTGGAAAACCAAACAATAATTGGAAAAACAAACAAAGGGGAAAATGGTAGCATGTCACTTAATTGTGAAACGCATCAGTTACAGCAGAACTTGAAAAGAGATACAAAACGATGAAAGAAAATGGGTTAAAATGAGCGTATTTACATTTGGTGAAACTCTGTAGCACTGTTATAATGAGAATGACGTAATTACCATGGTTGAATATGGTAAGTCAATAGAATAAAGTGTCCCTCAAAATTTTTCTCATGAGAAGTTGTATCAGAGTGTCGCGGTAATTAGGCGGCATTTATTTTACATCGTATCCGCTGTGTGTGAGAAAAAATAATGCACCATTGTTACTAATGATAATGACGTATTGCTCTCACTCACCTCTTGCTATTTCCGAAGAATGTAACCATGACAACATGGCAATGCAATTAATGATCAACACAAATGCAAATTCCTAACTTTATTTCATGATATTGTATTTCATTCTCTCGTTTTTGATTTTGTATCTTTTACTTCTCTTTCACGGAATGATTGCTTTTACAGAATTTTACAGAATTGCTGCTATCACTGCTATCATTGCTATCACTGCTATCACTGCAGTTCACTGTTTTCTCTGCTATTTGACTCGACTTTTGTCTACTGTTGGCCACATATTTTGCTGAATATTTATTAATTCTATATCGAAGTTGAACTACTTCTCATAATTTCATGATTCAGTAAGCTGCTGAACAATGATGAATGTCAGTTTCAGTGTTTTGACTCTTAACTTTCCATCGCCTCGATGTTTTTGTCGATAATCAACTCCACAAAATCCTTCTATTTGCAAGTTTTTTGCCTCATGATCGATATTTTGCTGCTAAAATTGTTGTTGTGGACACTTTCAATGATCTCAGCCAGTTTAGCACCAAAAAATATTTTCTTCCAAGAGGCGGGCTATATTGCAACCGACGCAGAACTGCTCTCGCGGGCCGGGCTATATCCGCTGGGTATATCAAATTTAGCGTGCAGATATTTTACCGGGCCGCGCGCGCCCGCTACCTAAAATGTCTTCAAAAAGCGCACGCGAGTGGATATAAATTCACCTCACGGCAAAACCTAAGGTCACAGAAAACCTATGGTTAGTTTAGTGTTAGTGAAATGTTCACAGCTTAGATTTTCGAACATCTGTAAGACCAAAGGACTTATATGGGTTAATATAATCTGACACAGCAAGCATCCTCAGATACACACAGCAGTTCTGAAAGGAGCGAACATGTATTTCCACGACAAGAATATCAGAAGTCCGTACACTCCCCAAGATAGCCAACATTTCCTTCAAATCACGTAGCTCCGACATGGGTCCTGAAGAAGTCCCTCATCTGCTCCTTCACCAAGACCATCATACCATCACCTTCCTTTTTCTCAGGGACACCAATAGCCCTGACCTTACGGAACGAGGTGTCGTCCGGAATCACGTCCAGCATGTACCGAGCTACGTCAGCGCGCGAGATCCGGTGCGAGCATCCCGGAACGAACGTCTCAGCGTCAGTGATCTTCATCTCACAGTCTGATGTGAGAAAATAGGGGGATTTGGGAACCTTATCTAACAGTCTGATATGAGAAATAAGGGGAGATTTGGGAGCCTTATCTTACAGTCTGATATGAGAAATAAGGGGGGATTTGGGAACCTTATCTCACAGTCTGATATGAGCAATAAGGGGAGATTTGGGAACCTTATCTCAGTCTGATATGAGGAATAAGGGGAGATTTGGGAACCTTATCTCACAGTCTGATATGAGGAATGAGGAGAGATTTGGGAGCCTTTTCTCACAGTCTGATATGAGAAATAAGGAGAGATTTGGGACCTTATCTCAATGTCTGATATGAGGAATAAGGGGAGATTGGGAACCTTATCCCACAGTCTGATGCGAGGAATAAGGGAGGATTTGGGAACCTTATCTCACAGTCTGATATGAGGAATAAGGGGAATTTGGGAACCTTATCTCACAGTCTGATGCGAGGAATAAGGGAGGATTTGGGAACCTTATCTTACAGCCTGATGTAAGGGGGGGGGGGGTGGTTCACAACCTTATATCAGGGGGATTTGGGATTCATCACTGATACAAAATATAATGGTCGATTGGGACTGATGGCATTGTCATGATTTACAATAGTGGGTTGATGAGGGCAGATCAACACTTCATTTCGGTGCACAGCACATTGCACAAGTATAACACATGAATACATGACATGATCTTAGGGCCTTATGCGAGAGTCTTAGGCCCTAAGAGAGAAGAATAGAGGAAAGGATGGGAAATGGGTACATAATTAGCATAATTAGGGGTAAAGCAGTTTAGGAGAGTTATAAGTGTTGAAATTTTGAGAGAGGTAGATTAAAATCTACATTTCAATAAGAGGTGGGCATGATTCGTGATTATTAAATATTCATCAACCACAGGCCATTACAAAGAAAACTGATCATTTTTCATTATCACGTGATCATGATCGTTGCTGCGGTTGCACAACCCGGGTTGCAATAGCCTTCCTACAGCAACCCTAATTTCGTTTACTTGATCACTAGATTTCGTGCAACAGCCATTGCTTTCTTTAAAATTATGACATGTCAACTCGGTAAATGTTTGTTTTGAGTAATTATTTGATACCTTGCAATTGTTTCTTGATAAACCTAGATTTGCCTTCCCTGTCAAAGTAGCATAGAGACGCCAATATATTTCACTTTAAATTAAAACTAGAAAGCAGAACTTTCAAAATATGACGTGAATCATACCAGCGTGGCTGACTTTAATAATGAACTATTTAGAGAGAATTCATTAATACTTAAATAATTCATAAAGATGTAATAAACTTAAATGTATGGACTTTGATTTCAGATTTATCTTTTAAAAAACCTTGTATGCATAAAACTCTGAATAGCTTAATTGAATCTACGGATGCATATAATCATGAATGAAAAGTAACTTAAACGATAAAAATAAATAAATAGCGCTCCTGACACCAATAGCTCGAATCTAACTGAGAGACTTGGTGTCCACCTCAATATCGAGCATGACTCAGCAGTCAGCAGGGATAACATGGATTAATATGGATTGACAGGGAGACTAATTGAGTCTCAACGTTTAGTTCCCCTAACCAGGTGTCGATACGACACCCTGGTTTAGCGCTTTGTCGCGCCGCGCGCTCTGTGCGCGAAACCAGGGTGCTGGTTAGTGCAAAACGTTTAGGAAGTGAACAGAGACAGAACAATATACGAAATGATCCAGATCAGTAAATGCGAATATACAAATATTTGGAGTGCCCCATACATCTGACGAAATGACTGCAGCAACCTAAAACCAAATCCTTATCAAACACATTGTTTATTAATTGGCAGATTAAGAACGATAAACGATGTAAAAACGGAGGCACAGCAGGTCTAATAAGACATGACATTACACAGAACGGGTGACTACTAACTCCACCCACGACTAGTGTTGTCAATCCTCCGCAATTATTCCAAATATGGCATAATCAGGAGAAATTTCAAGACTAAATGCCAACAACAAAGAGTGTCGTCACGGTCATGGTTAGAAGCGGGGAATTGGTGATTACAAATACAAATCACATACATCAAATAACATACATCCAATCATATACATCAAATCACATACATGAAATCATATACATCCAATCACATACATATACAGCTACTATCATGCCCGGGTTTGCTCCAACTATCCCCAACTAAAGTTTGGGCATGACCAATTCCGACTGCATCTCCAACCAAGACAGAATGTCGACTCTTATCTCGACAACCAAGAAGCCAGCACTTTTCACATTATTTACAACGGCACCGCGCTAGCAACGGTACTGATCGTTAACAACGGTACCTCGTGGACAACGGTACCGTAGTTAACAAGGTACCGTAGTTAACAAGGTACCGTTGCTAACAAGGTACCAATGTTAACGAGGTACCAATGTTAACGAGGTGCCGCGTTGATAACAACGATACAACGGTACCTTATTAACAACAGCACCTTATTAACGACGGTACCATATTAACAACAGTACCTTGTTAACAACGGTACCACATTAACAACCGTGCCTCGTTAACAACGGTACCTTTCGAACGGCGGTACTTTATTTACAACAGTACCTTATTTACAACAGTACCTTATTTACAATGGTACCTTATTTACAATGGTACCTTATTTACAACGGTAACTTATTTACAACGGTACCTTATTTACAACGGTACCTTATTTACAACGGTACCTTATTTACAACAGTACCTATTTACAACGGTACCTCATTTACAACGGTACATTATTAACAACAAATTAAGCAAGACCAGACAAGAAAACAAGGCAACTAAAAGAAATAATGACGAGAACTGCAACACAGGTCCTTATATATGATGGCTGACACCACTCCGTCATCGATGACGAACAGCGACGTATGCACATTCCACATACCAACTCTATGACGTTGACACCACTAAGCACCCAATCAAGCATGACGAATAGAGTTACGTGCACATACCAACTCTGTGACGTTGACACCACTCTGCACCTAATCAGACATGACGAATAGCTACAATCCCGATCTAAAATAAGAAACAAACACTGGCAGATAGAAATGACGGCGCACAGAAATAATGCAAATGAAATTGATAAAACGGAGCAATACATCATACATACGGCCCCACAAGTCTGCGTTATATCTTTAACACTAGATAAATAAACATTGAAACACGGATGGAGTTATCAAGCGCGTCTGGGTGGCGCCATTTAGGTATATACGATAGTGTTCCACTTATCTATTTTATTTTTTATCTTGTGTTGCCCTGTTATATATCGTATCTTATATATTGCGCTCCTTATTTACTTTATCTTGTGCTACCGAATGTCCCACCAGGAATATAACATATATCGTACCGAACATATTGTGCTCCTTATCGCTAATCTATCTTGTTTTACAGTACATATACGGTAATAAGAACAAATCCATTTTGATATGAAAAGTGCGATAACAGATATCATGGGAGCTTATTATTCTCCTATTTAAATCCGCACAGAGATAGCAAATAGGTTAGAATCGTGCTCACCACTTTGACCCATGATAATGACGTCACTATCATAGTATCATTTCCCCCCAAAGTGTGTAAGCTCTACAAAATACACAGACATGTACGAATCGGGTCCATTTTGGGACACAGCCCGAGGGATGTATCCAGTGTTCACCCGCAGCCCGATAAGGCGAAAGTCTAAAACTCAAAAACCAACATGGGCCCGATTAAGCAAGCGTTTATGGGTAATCAACACCGATAAAAACATTAGGAGCTTCTAATTTCTATACGACAGCTTCAGAGTCTGTAACAGGGTCGTTAGTGAGTCCGGCTGGAAGCACGCAGGTGTAATCCAGATGATCCGTAGTCTCCAGGAACTTCTCACTCAGCCTCATGCCTGCCAAGGACTGCCCAATCACCAGCCACAGGAAAACGTTGCGAATAAAGAAGCTGGCGTGAGCGTGTGAGGCCGGGTCTGTATACCATGACATTATACTAATTAGTATCATATTGACGCCAAGCAGCGGGTAGAATTTGAAGGATACTGAGTCATTGAGCCTGCTGCTAGGTCGAACCATGAGGGCCGCGGGCAAAATTATATTAGCACGTGCAATGCTGGAAGTTTTAAGATGGTCTTGTGGTTCTGTGGCGGCAATTGGTGGTAACTCAGTCAATCAACCTAAGATTTAACAGTTACAATGTAAAGTTGAAGTTTATACCCAAAAGCAATAAATTATAAAAGATTGAAAGACAATTATTAAGCAATCACCATGCATGCATGAAGATGACTCTTCTCTTCCCAGATTCTTTCATGCATTCAGATAGGTTCTGTGCAACTGTCAGAAGTGCCTGAAATCAAAAGAATTTCAGTGAGCAAGAACTCAACAAAAAATTCTCATTTTTGATACAATTGGATCAACGAAGAAGTATAAAACCCATCTAGCAACCCTGATAAATGTAATAAACCCCTAAACCAATCAAAACATTTTGAAACCACTAAAACCACCCACGGTACAGGGTTGCTCCAGGCAAGAGGGAATCCCAGACAAGACATTATGACGTCAGCAGTGTCTACGTGAGGCTGTAGCTGAGCCTTATCGAATATGTTGCACACTTCAACCGTCAGGTTCTTGTCTTGAAACGTTATCTTGGACGGGGTTCGAACCTAAAACAAATGTCGTGATCGTTTCATTAAGTCAAACATACGCTAATTCAAGAAATTTTAATAAATTCTAATTTTTTCGAAATGATGGTCTTGATGCAGTTTTGGGTACATCCCTCCTGCTGCGCCCTTGGGAAGTATCCCGATTGGCATGTATGTACTGCATAAACATGTTTGCCCAACATTTAGATGCATTAAAGACACCGATAAAACGTCAGACAATAACTCACAAGGGCTGTGACGAGGTAGTTTCTCTGCACTGCTTGTTGTATGAGGAGCTGTCCTGTGGCTCCTGTAGCCCCAAGCACCACCAGTCTCTTTTGTCCTGACATTGCACTATACCTACAAAGGAGAGACAATCTAAGGTATATTGTATATCTCATGTAAAGGGCAACTATTTGTAATTATTTGTAACACCTATTAAAACCTTTAAACAGAAGATTGGAGCTAGTTTGAGTTCTTTACCATTAATTCAATAGCAATAATAACCTGTTCTGATTAAAGTTTTGATTATATTACATAACAGTCAAAGGGCAATAAACATTATTAACTAAACTATAAAAAATATATCTCAATTCTCATAATTTTTGATAAAAGATTTAAATACTAATCTGTATATAAAAAATCACGTTTATATCACTCGGCTGATTCATTCAGTACATAAAGTTATATCAGTTTAAATTACTATTATTTATTTAGAAAATCAGCACTTATAATTTGATAGAATACATTTCAAAAATTCCAAACTTTAGAAAGATAAGAGATTAACAATTTACGTAATCCAGAGATAGTTTATTAAAATATCAGAACCACCACCCCTAGAGATCACGGGGTCAGCCATAAGGGGGTCACGGCAAAAGGGCCTTCCATAGCACGCCCGCCAATGATATGTTACCTTTTTTGTTTGTAAACCCACGGTGGGGCTGGCAATGTGCCAAAATAGTAATAATAATATACATCAACAATTACAGGAGTAAAAATACATAACTTAAAGCAAAAAATGTAAATCAATGTGCTGATCACCCTATTGGAATAATTGAAGAGCAGAAGTTTGGTAAGGTTAAACAGGCGATCAAATATTGATTAATCATTTTCTCTGTATCTGAGTCTACCCTCACTCCCAGTGTTCATTTCAAACCAATAGCTCGGATCTTCCTGAAGGAATCGGTGTCCGCCTCAATGTCGAGCATGTACCGTGCCACATCAGCTCGGGAAATGCGGGACGGGCAGCCCGGTACTATGGAATCCGTGTCGTTTGTCAAGAACTCCTGATCTAAATACGGGGGTGCAGGACTCAGCAGTCAGTTGTCAGACGTTGTCTGACCCCTTTGCCTTCGGTGGGCGCGCACGAAGCGCGCGCGTCCGCCGAAGGCAGTCAGCAGGGATTATTGGATTAACATGGATTATACCCCTCCCAAGCTTGTTTCAGCGACCACGTAAGTTTAGTTATACGGTCTCCACTGAATAACAGTGGTGCAAAAGCTATTTTTTCAAAACATCCCCAAATTTCTTACCATATAAATTTTTTTCGTAGTACTAGTAACTCCACCCACGACTATTGTTGCTAAGCCAAATATTCCATTTCCAAATATGAGATAATCAGGAGGAATTTCAGGAATAAATGCCAACATCAAAGAGTGTTGTCACGAACATGGTTATACGACAGTTTCAGTACCTGTAACAGGGTCGTTAGTGAGTCCGGCGGGGAGCACGCAGGTGTAATCCAGATGATCCGTCGTCTCCAGGAACTTCTCACTCAGCCTCATTCCCGCTAGAGTCTGTCCAATCACCAGCCACAGGAATATGTTCCGGATCAGGAAGCTGGCTTGAGCGTGCGACGCCGGGTCTGTGTACCTGGGGATAAGTATCCGGTTGAAATAAAGCAGCGGACAGGATGATAATGACAGTGGTATCTCGGACTTTTCGTGCGCGGCGTATGATGCCCCGCTTGAGAACTTTTTTGAGAAATCATGTGGTTCTGCGGTAGCAATTAGTGGTAACTCAGCAAACCAACCCTAAAACTTAACAGTTACAATCTAAAGTTGAAGTTTAAAACCAATACCAATAAAAGATTAAAAGATTAAACGACAATTAAGCAATCACCATGAATGCATGAAGATGACTCTTCTCTTTCCAGATTCTTTCATGCATTCGGACAGATTCTGTGCAACTGTCAGAAAGTGCCTGAAATCAAAGTAAGTATGCAAAAACTCCCAAAAATTTATCATTTTTTGATACATTTGATACACCTATTTGAAGACACATTAATCAATCCTGATAAAATGGGCAAAACCCCTAAACCAATCAAAACGATTTGAAACCACTTAAAGTTAAACCACCCACGGTACTGGGTTGCTCCAGGCAAGAGGGAATCCCAGACAAGACATTATGACGTCAGCAGTGTCTACGTGAGGCTGTAGCTGAGCCTTATCGAATATGTTGCACACTTCAACCGTCAGGTTCTTGTCTTGAAACGTTATCTTAGACGGGGTTCGAACCTAAAACAAATGTCGT